>JANTPZ010148761.1:873-17841 GCA_025593235.1 Vachellia pachyceras | reverse complement strand
GCCGGGTTCGCTAGCGCAGTTAGAGTTGGAACTTGTTGAGCTACTGAAACCAAGAAGAGGCAATCCTATTACAATTGCTTCCCTACCAATGGCATACTTTGAGAAGTATAATAAGTTACTTCAGGCTGATGGTTATTTAACTGAGAGCCAGAGACATGGAAAATCTGGCTATAGTTTGACAAAGCTTCTCGCCCAGTTGAAAAATACTATTCGACTCATAGACAGGTGAAAATCTCATCCACAGGCAATTATATATACAGTAAATTGATCAAAATGCTTGTTATCTGAATGTGTCTTACCTTGTGGTCGATTTATTTACAGACCCCATGGACAGCACGCGGTGGTTCTAGCAGAAGATGCACCAAAATACTTGGAAAGAGGAGATCCCAGTCTAAATATTAGTGCAGCACGACAAATTTATTTAACTTTCCCAGCTGACTGCGATTTTACAGAAGAGGATGTTTCAAACTACTTCAAGTAAGCTAATTTTTTTTATTTAAAGTCACTTCATTGTAGTTAATAATGGTTTTGGTTAATGAAATGTGTTGAATTGGTTTTTGTTTACAGAATGTTTGGAACTGTTGAAGATGTAAGAATCCCATTTCAACACAGGAGGATGTTTGGTTTTGTAACATTTGCTGATCCTGAAACTGTTCAGACAGTTTTGGAGATGGAGAATCGCCATCATATTCAGGGCTGCCGAGTGCTCGTGAAACCTTACCGGGAAAGATCAAAGATCACTGACAGGTGAACTATACCTGGATGCCTGTCTTTCATGGCAAATGCATTCAGTTTTAATGCTTGAATCTGTATTTTTTTAATCAATGAATGGGTGGTTGTTTAGTCTTAGAACTTCTAAATTAAAAATGTACAAGTTAATCCAGTTGTTAAGGAGTTGGCTCATAACTCAAAAGGTCGTGAGTTCAAATATTGTTGCCGATGTGGGGATTTGTTAGTTGACAGTAACTAAATAAATGTGACACATGCTAATATCATTTTAATGCTTATGAGTTATGAACTCAACTGCTACATAAGCAACCTCTTCAGAAGATTCTCTAATTTCCAAAGTAGTGTGCTATCTTTTCTTTTTACACTTATGTATAGTACTTAAATTTTGATGCAGGAGGTACCCTGATAGAGTTGAGCCTCCTGTTGGCTATTCATCACGTGCAGACGTACATTCTGAACTTACCTCAAGTGAGTATGAATCTATGGTATCTTTTTCTGGTTTGAAATCAATCAAACCCCATCTGTTTGAAAAAAAATGGAAAACTTGCACGCGTTATTTGTTTCCTTGCCTTCGTGGCATGACCGTTTGAAATGATTGTTGTGGTTAAAATGGATTTTCTTATCTTAGACGTAGAGTTAAAGTAGTTCTGGCATGATATTGAAATCATATGTGAACGTAATGAAATTGTTCATGTGCCTTGGTTTTAATTGTTCAAGCTTTTGAATAGAAAGTCTCCTTTTTTCTCTAACACCGGTACAAGAAGCTTTTTTATACTGATGCTCTGATTTTATAGCGTCAAGAAGTTTCGGCAGTGAAGAGCAAGAGCAAGCTCTGGAATTTCAAAGGAGACGTTTTGCTAGCTTGCAGCTGAGCCAAAACTCTCTGTCTAATCTGCCCCATCCAGGCTCCTCCATGGATGGGCTAAAAGCTTCAAGAGGTGGGTATTATAAAATCTATAGGAAGCAGTACTATTCATAATTATGAACATCGTTAGCCACCGATTTTATTATGCCTAATTTGATATGATTTATTGCCTTGTGCCAGACCCTTTCAATTCTCAGCCTACAGAATCTTTAAACTATACTGTGACTGACAATCCTAGGCACATAAAGACCAATTATACTGGGGAGGATAGGTATGAATCTGGTTTCTTATAAATTTTTATCGGAATTGCCTTTATGAAGCATCTCCAGATGATATTTTTTTTTTTTTGAAAAAATAATTATACAGCAACGAAGGACTGGATCTCCCTGATAGCCCTTTTGCATTTCCAGACGGACAGTGGGATTTCTACAGTGTCATAGATTTGGAAACTAAGGAGAAAGAAGTATAGAGTTAAAAACAGCACCAAATCAAAAAAGGCCGCAATCTCTAACTTTGATACACTTACAAGATTTACATGGCAAAGTACATAAAAGCTGAGGTGTTTTTCTTTACTAATTATCTTTGAATTGTTGGAAACAAAGTAGATTATATGGTTTTACTTATTAGCTATAGAAAGTTTGTTTTTATTGTATTCTTTTTTGTTTTAAAGGTAATGTAGCTCTTGGAGTCATCAGGATTCAGGCATATATTTTCATATATGAAGTAGCTTTTTTAACTTTTGTCAACTTCAGAATTTGCCTTGAGATTAATCAGTTATTTGCCATGATTAAGTTTAATAATATTACATTTTACTGATGATTCCATCATAAGGTTTTGTAATGGTTTATGGCTCATCTCCCAAAATCTTGAATTTTAGTCTCGTATATTTTATTTTATTTTTTATTTTTCTACAAGAAATGAAGAATTGGAATTCAATAACTATTTTTATTATTATTACGTTAAAGCTTTTAATCAAATTATAGCTATAATTATAATGCTTTGAAATATTAAAGATATAATTATAATATTGAGTTTATAAAAAATTGTTTTTTATATTGACTGGACATTTTATGCTCCCTCACCCCCTTAATATTTTAACTGTATGAGAAAAATAAAAAAGAGAATTTAAAAACAACACAGGGCATTTAATTTCTCTTTATTCCCCCATATGAACTCAAAATTTCTGTGGACTACAAAGCAATTCGATTGTCATGAGGATTTGAAATTGAAATTTGTAAGATGTGGCAGGAACACATCCACAAGTGCGTCATTCTCCTACCTCGTCTTCAATCGGGAATACGTCCAAGGAATATTAAATGACGCTAGCCAGGTTACAAATGTCTTATGCAAAGGACGTTGGACATAATTTTTTTTAAAAAAAAATCTTTACAATATCATATCTAGATTATTGTTAAACAAATCAGTAAATAATTATTGCACATTTCTAGCCAATTGAAGCTGATAAGATGTGCATAACTTCGAGGACCACAATTGCCACGTACATATACATGCTGAGTATCAATGCCCTGATATGGATGCCTGTCTTTCTGACAACCATGAACTCTTCTCTCACACGACAAATAAATCAGACAAAATAATATGGTGATAAGCTCTCTCTTTTCTGTAATCTGGAATAAGGGAGGTGTAGAAGATTTGTATCAGATCAGAGTCTGAGGACATCGTCCCTGGAAGCGGACAAGTTGTTTCTAAAATTTCATCACATAACTTCCAAGTCATATGGTAACAACCTTATGGTTACTCCTCATCATCTAATGCGAGAATGAGAGGATAAAATAACACCAAACAGATTTCAGAGTGCCCAGATAAAATTATAGCTTAAGAGTGTTCCGTGACAAAACCACGCAAATGCAACCTGTGTACATGCCAAGAGCTCAAAAGTGATTTCTGTTTCTTATATTATTACTGTTCTTATTTTGGGGGCAACTATAGCAACATAAGTCCTCTATATGAGATATACAGAAGAATGAAAGGAGAAAAAAGATACCAGAGGGCATTGCTGCCAGTAAAAAGGGAAAATAAATAAATAAACAAAAAACAGCATCTGTAAGAAGGAACTTCAAGTATACAACAGCTTCCTTCTTTGATTTGGACATATTGCTTGCAGTATTGTTCCTGCGTTAAGTAGGAGGTGAAGTCACAGAGCATGTAGAATGTATGAATTATAACTATTAAATAAGCTCACATTAAGATGACAGACCTCAACATCATGTGATCTGCCTTCCTGATCACAAGAACTTTGTAAACAACCATCTGACTTTGACACAAAAAATAATAGCCAACTTCTACAAAAGTTGAGCCGCTTTGGTGAAGATTCGACAGAAATTTGAACATCATGAAACATCAGTGCAGAGCAGCATTAAAAATTGCTAAATGAACTAGACTGATTGAACTTCTGCTGCCGGCAACGATCATGAACAATTGCATCAACAACTTGCATGTTTTCTAATACTATAGCTTACATGAGACTGCTCTTCAAGTACTCTGTAAGTGGAACCAACACGTTTTATTTCGATCTTTCATATTTTTCAGCAAATTTCTTGAGTAAAAGCCTCTGACGAAAAGCCAAATACTTATCCAAACTAGTCCCTGCCCACTGCTGACAAAAGCATTCATCAGTTGGGACTAGTGATCCAAGTGGGAATGGTCCTTTTGGAGCTTTCTTCAAAGAAACCAAGAACCTATGACGAGGACGTATTCTCTGGTCCAAAGACAAGCTAAGATACATTGGATATTTGGTCAAGGATTGAACCTCATTATGAAGTTCATTTACCAGATACAAGTACTTGGGCTTTAGATTCTCCTCCAGGGACAAGGAAAGGACCTGTAGAAACAGAAATCAATGAAAGAACTAAATTATTTTCACTTTATAGGAAAGAGACATAAAATGATATTGACGATAATAATGTCAGTCTAATAAAATTCTTTCATGTACAAGTATTATCCAACAGAACAGCCCAAAATGAAAGAAAGAGTGGGAATTTGCAACAAAAAGGCAGAGTACTTTCTTAACATGTCAGTAATGAGGCGGTAAATAAATGAAAGAATGACCTGAGTAAGACTAGTCAGGACTTTTAGAATGTCTGAATTTCTCATTCCTATGCTCCTCAGAAAGTTAATCCTAGGCAGTAATCCATCATCTATGCTATAATGGAGAAGCTGAGGATGTTTGGTCACCATCTTCACTATGCTATCTCTGGGTGCTCCCAACTCTTTGGTTAGAAACATATACCGAATATTCCAGGAAATGTCAATTCGCTGAACGAGAATTTGTGGGCTTAGCTGAATGACTTTACTCAGATCCTTTTCTTTGATGCCAACTTCCTCAACTAAATATCTTACTGTTGGTTTTAAAGAATTTTCAACACTATAAGAAAATAGGGATGGAGCAGCAGCGATGATTTGCCCCACTCTGGAATTTGGTATTCCCAAACCCATCAAAAATGCAACATGAGCCTTTAAATTGTTCTCCACTGTATACTGCAGAATTTGCGGCTGTCTCAAAATAATTCTTCTTACATCTCGATGTTTGACACCAATACTCATCAAGTATTCTAACCTTTCCTGTGCGGAACATACATTAATTTGAAGTGAGGACATGTGCCTTTCATACATTTGGATAAAGTGTGATTCCTTCATTCCAAATGTGCTTAAGTAGTCCAGAAGTGGAATCCATTTCTTATCCATATTTATCTCTTCAGACAATTGAGGATATCTGTTCTCCTTTAAATTTCTAACAACCTGCAATTATACAAAGAATATGGGGTTCCTCAGCTTCAGCTGTACATTAAATGGAATTTCACTTACAGCTGGTCATATCTCTTTACCTTTATACAGCCATTTGGTTCAAAAGATGCCACTTTCTCACTTTTTAACATTTTAGGGCTTTCAAATGATTTCAAATCCCGCCCTTTTTCCTGCTGCATACCTTTTACTGCACAGAGTTGCAGACAGGATATGCAGTATTTAATTTCCACTTCAAGTCTTTAACAAAAACAAATATATATATATATATAAAGCATACCTTTCATTTTCTTGGACTTAAATTTCTTGCCATTAAAATCAAAGTCAGCAGGCTCTGCAAAATCTTCCTGAACACATTACACAATGAAAACAGCTTTGGTTTCAGCATAGCAAAATCTATGCTGTTAAAAATAAAGTTACAAGCATGCCACTGGCAGACTGAGACAGCGTAATGACCAAAGTGGATCACTTCAACATAATGAAAAAGGAAAAGCAAAAACCTAGAACAAGTTGTTCAAATCTTCCTTTAATAACAAGATGGCACCTATGTAAAGAATTCACATACTAAATTCATACGAGGCAACCAAAGAAATAGAACCGTACAAAATTCAAATAGTTTCATTGCAAAGTTGATAACATTAATCTCCAACTAGAATAAACTTCTAAAATGTCAGCAACAGTAACACTGACGCTCTTTTCAAACATCTATATGAAAATCAAAATGTATCTCCGGGATATCAAAACACTCACTGCACTACTTGATAACAAATAAGAAATAGACATAGAAACGAAAATGAAAATGACCACGAGCCATGTATCACAGCGAAAGAGGAGAGGCATAAACATCTGTCCAAAGGAAGTGTATAATTCATGAAAACAGGAGTGTTACGATAAATTCAGTAAAAAAAATCATCGATTTCTCACCGGAAACGAGAGACTAAACTTCTATTCAAGGGGACTTCATCGAAAGTAGGGATGGGATATAAGATAGAATTTTCAAATATCATGAAGTAAAAATGTAAAATAAACCCATTTCACAAGAGGCCATTAATTGCTCCCAACAGAGCAAACAACTGTTCACAACATCTCAAAAAATTCAGGAACTGACGAAGAAACTTACATCAGATAGCCAATCATCTGGCCCAGCATCGTCGTCCTCGTCACCGTCCTCCAATGCTTCAGCATCTGAATCGCTATCATACGGAGATAGCGCTTGTCCGAACCTCGATTTCCGATTAGTCTTGAGAATTTTAGGGTTGGAATGCGCCGAAAGCACCACGAACTTGTGTGTTCCTCTTGCACGAGCAGATTTTGAGACCAAATGCCAGTTGCGCAAACTCGAGGACAGAGAGGAAGGAGAAGAAGCAGGTGGAACAGGATTGTAAGGGTAGAAAGTGGAGACGGTAACCATATCCAGAAGGATAAGGAGAAGAATGGAAGAATATACTCAAAAACCCTAAACCAGAATCTCTCCCGGCAGTTCAGTAGGCTTATCCAGCTTCCCTGTCTGTCATCCAGACTCCAGATTGAAGAATCAGTTGGTTAAACTCAATTTGGCGCGTCGTTAATGCGCGGGCCGTGGATGAAACGCCGTCGTCCAAAGGATTCCCTCAAGGTAGGTGTAATGTCACCAGCCCATTGGCGGAAAGCCCAATAACGTAATTCAAACATCAAAATATCTCCACATATGGTCTGTTTGAAAAAATAGTGAAAAAATATTTTTACGCATATCAAGATAAGTATATGAGAAGAGTTTTATCTCGACTTATCTACATCGTGAAAAAAATCATATCCAAACACACATAATGCAACACATTCTCTTATCTTTATAATGGGTAGTTTCACACCGTAACAAATTAATATTTACTCTTTTAAAAAAATAATTATCCAGATTTATAATTTAAATATATATCAAATAAAATTAATTTGGATAAGAGAATACATGCACGTATAAAAAACAAATTCACGTTTAAGTTTTTTTTAGTAATTCTACACACTTGGTTTATTAAACTAATTTTATCTTGTGTGAAACTTTCATGGGGCTTATATATATTGTATTATTAAGTTTAACTTTTTTAATCCAACTTTTCACATCAATTTAAATCCACTTATATTAAGACATCTCAAAAATTGTTACTATTTAAATAATGTGTTTTGAAATTTATATTCATATGGGACTAGAATTTAGGAATAGTAAGCATAAATAATTAATGGTCCCCATCATATGACCTAATTCCAAACACATTATACATATATTTTGTCATCTAAAAGAAAGCCTTGAAAATGATAGGGTAAATCAAAAGTAACAACGAAATTATTGATAGGGAGCACCTAGCAAGCCAGTGCAATTAACATTTTAAAGGTGTAAAATTAACAATAATCAATTAATAAACATGTAAATTTAGCAATACTCAATTAATAATGATTTAAATTTAACAACACTGTTAACCATCCTTTAGCGACTTTAAACTACTCATTTTTTCTTACATTTCTTCATGAAAGTTATTACAAATAATTTTTTAATGGCAATCAAGACCACTCCTTTTTATTTAATTTTTTAGAATAGAAGAAAGAAAAAAGTTAAGCAAAAATGAGGTAAAAAGAAAAAAAAGTTAAGCAAAAAAGAGTGATTCTGATTGCAATTAGAAATATAAAGTTATTTAGAGTAACTTTAATGAAGTAAGTTAAACAAAAATAAATAGTTTTTATTATCTAAATGATCTAAAAAGAAAATCTGAATATTAAAAATAGTAAAATATGCTAATTAGTTAAAGAGGTTAGTGAAAGTTAACGAAGTTGTTAATTTTACACATTTATTAATTGATTGTTATTAAATTTAAACTCTTAAAAAATTAATTGTTATGGATGTTTATGATCAATAAATTCATTACTAAATTTACACATTTACCTCGAAATCATATTTGGTATTATTTATGTTGAAATATATATTCCAAGGCATTATCAACGTGTGTATACTTTTGTGCATATAAATATATATATTTATATATTGAAAACTCATTTTCTATTCCAAGGCATTATCAACGTGTGTATACTTTTGTGCATATAAATATATATATTTATATATTGAAAACTCATTTTCTTTTACTGGATCCTAGAATTAAAAAAAATAATTAATTTTTCCCCACAAACAAGTCCATGAAGCAAAAAAGAGCGTAGTGCGACGCGGTTTCAGACGGATCAGACTACAGAGCAATCCTTGAACGCGGTCCACAGAAGCTCTGAATGGATGGCGCGAACCCAAGAGCCATGAGCCTACGCGGCAGTACATAGACTAGTGAACCGGTGACGCAGTGACCAGCCCACGATACCGCCATGGAAGCTTTGGTGTCTTCATCTTCTTCCGTGCTTTCCACAACGATTCCCAAAACACCGACCACATTGTATTGTCCCGAATCAAAAGCAACGGTTCGTTTTCCTCTAAGGAGAAGTTGCAAAAGCACATTGATTCAGAATCAGTGGCGGACGACGTTGGGGTGAGGGTGGGCAATCCCCCCAATTTTTCGGGGTATATGTAAATAGTTGTTAGATTTTTATTTTGCACCCACTGATTTTTAATATTTGAACCCACTTAAATTATTTACACTTGTAAACTTGTTGTCTTTGAAAATAAGAAATTGCGTCCAGCTCCTGGCTCCGCACTGTTCAGAATGCAAGAAGAACCAGAAGGATCAAAATCAGCGCGACTATCAACGATGTGCAAACTGTACTTGATCCAGTTCCAGTGCAAGTCACGTGGCAAATTGTGGTTGGAACTATAGGTATTATCATGTTTGGGGTCATCCCTGTCCTTCACGCACATTGCTATTCTCCTCAATTCTATGGCTAAGACTTGACTTTCTTCTTAATTGGGAACTGTTTCGTTGTCTTGAAAGAAATTGGCGATTTCAGTTTTCTTAATAGTTTTGTTTGATAATTTGAGCTTTGTTGGGAATGATGTTTTCTTCTTCTTTTTCTTTTGGCAGCTGGAGTTACGCCTTTTGTGGTGGCAGGAGTTGAATTTAGCAAAAGAATTGTAAGTGACTCTTTCTCTTGCTTTGTTGGGCCTTGGATTATTGACAGGTTCTTTAGTAGATTCAGACTGAAGAAGTTCATAATTGATAGACCAATAAAATCCTGATAACGAATCTTAGGAATTGATTGTCATATATACATATTGTTTAACAAACATATCACATACCAGGTTCAGACTCTTCAGAAAACGAAGTTTCACATGCTATGGTTTTGCTGGATAATTTGATATGATAACAAACACTTGAGAATCTGTACTTAAGTTTTGTTCTAATAGTATTGGCTGGATACCTGTCTTCTGTAGATTGATCCATCTAAGTATTTTTGTCAGCTAACATGTAATCTGTGAATCTTATTCTCACGCTTATGAAATCAATTGCACTGTATATGACAGATAGCTCAGAAAAGATGTGAGGAGTGTGGAGGGTCAGGGTTGGTTCTTAGGGAAAAAGAGTATTTCCGTTGCCCAGAATGTGGTAAGATTACATGTTCTTCTAATCTTCTTCTGCATAGTTGTTGATTCAGTTAAAACTCCTTTTTTTCTTCAATTTTCAACTTTTCTGTTCTTTTGGATTTTCGCTAGTACAATCATACACATCTTAAACCATTTACTGGGATGAATGCGTCATGTTGTCAAAGCCTTTAAAAACATTATGCAACTTGTAGAAAAACAGCCGTGAATTCTGCTATGGGTTTAGTGACTGGAGCAGCGGAATTGCATTTGCACTAGTCAATCTCATTTAACTTTATTTCAAACCCATTAATGATGAATCCAGCAATGAGATGAACCTAAATTTCAAAACCAGAATAAAATTTACCGGGTTTTTTTTAATTATGATCTTAGCATGAGTTGTATTGATAATTTTTCCCTGCCTATGTTTCATTTCATGTTAAGAGTCTATTGGTATACATTTCCTAGTGATTAAATTTATTTAGCATATAATCCTTCACATACAATGCATTTCAGGTGGATTTCTTCCTTGGCAGTCTTGGAAAAGGTTCTTTTCTAGTTGAAGGTCTAAAGCATGGTGCAACATATTACTGTATTTGTACAACAATAAGGACTTCAATATATTTCGTATTGTAAGAGCTGGACCAATAATTAGTCTCTAACTGAATAGTTTCTTTCTTTTCTCTATTTGTGAGTGTCAAATACAAATTTTATTGGGAACTTCATTGCTTGATCTTGGTGTATTTTCTTCTTTGTGAAAATGGATTTGGACAAAGTTTACTCAAGCAAAAGTTATCCTTAGTGCGATGATGCTTGTGAAAGCATTCTTGCAACTAGTTTAGCTTCTCAGTCATTCATTCAAAATAATTATCTAAAGGGTTAAGAGATGAAAACAATCTGAAAGTTTCTATTAATAGGCACTGGTTACACGAAAGTTATTGATATATCATTTTACATACGGAGGTTTTAAAACTTCCGAATCCAAAATGACCATTCGATAACTTCTGTGTACCAATGCTCATTCGGAAAAATTTCTGTGTTATTTTTACCCCTTTATCCTTATCTATATCACCTGATAATAAGAAACCCGTATCATCTGAGGGATCTAAAAAATAAGTAGGAATCTTCTTATATGTGAAGATATAACTATCTAACTATCAACTGGGTTGAGTCTAGTAAATGATACTAGTTCTTCACAATATGACAAATTAAAGTAAAAACCATATCGAAATCCATAAAAACTATCTTGAAATCCACAAAATATCTAGAAATCTGTAAACTCCTTTCTCCCAACGGAACTCCTTTCTCTCAACGGAGTTCCCAAACACACACATTAGTTTTTACGAATTCCGAGGCAAAAAAAGTGGGTATGAAAGAGGAAAGAGAAAGGAGGTGTTTGGCAAAACTTCTGAACACCCCAAAAGCACGTTCAACAGTGTTTTTTCGTAAAATGACATAATCTCCTTCACACATTTACCTCGTAAATGATAAAAGTACTTCTTCACCGCTTTCCCAAACGGACCCAAAGAATGAAAAGTAGAAAAAAGGAAAAAAAGTAACAAAGAGAAACGAGAAAGAAGGAAACAAGTAGGAAAGAGGAAAAAGTATGAAAGATAAAATCTATGTTTCAAAACCTAGGTTTCAAACTAAAGTTTTGTAACCAAAATAGCTTTTCAGAAAAATTTTTGTACTTGGACAAAAACTAGATTTTGAAACCAGCTTCCAAACAAGCCCTTCCCTATTTTTGTGCGGCCCACGGTTTCTTACTATATAATTATTGTTCTCATAACTAATATACGTTGGACAAGTAACATATTTAATTGGAGATAACTCATCCGCTCAAGTGGTTGAAACTCCTTTCATTGCAATTAGGACTGTAGTAGAAATCTTCCTCCTGCTTCTCTTAACCTTTTTTAGGATAAATTGTTAAAACATTATTTTTGTATTAGTCTAAAATTCATTTTTAGCAATGTGCATATTATTTTTAAGGTTTTTTAATTTCTCAGTTCCCTCGTAGCATCCTTTTGAGTTGGGGTTGGTGTACTTGGCGAAAAGCTCTCTCACCATTCACTAACGAGAAAATTCAATACACAAAGTCGTAAATGTTAGGCTTGTTTGATTAGTCCGTTTGAACAACCAAAATCCATTCATATGTTTACAGAGATAAAATTTCTCTCATATATTTACCTCGGAATCTATTTCCGTTCTTCCAACGAGCTATCCAAACAAGCCCATTATCATCATGCACACGAAGTCAAAAAATAGTACGCCAGCCTTCCAAAAGACAGACATTTTATAGACTTTATGTGGCTTATTGAAAAATATAAATAAATTGTGTCAAGTAGGTTGATTGCTTGCATTAATAGCTTTATATAAAAAATAATTTTAATACACATTATTAAATATGATATTTTAAATAAATAAACACACATTTATAATAAACATCTAACTTAATTAATTTCATCAATATCACAAGTTCATTATATAATTTTTATATTAAACATCAGAAGCAGTGTCAACTCATACTAATGATTATTAACATTTCACTATAGAAGATAAAATTGAAAAAATTGTTGAAAAATTCTCAATTACAATGTATCCTTCAAATGTACATTGGGCATTTATATATATAGAGCTGGAAAACAACCCTTTAAAAGAAGGTGGGCTCGAGCTGGCTAAATGTCAAACAATCCCTCCTAACCCTTGGGTTGACGGTCAGCCCGCATAAACGGCTTATTTTTTATTTTTAAATAATATTTTTTATATTTTTCCATCTCAATATTTTTTACAAAACAAATTTAACATTAAATTATATTTTTAGGATGAACAATACCTAATACATTCAAAAATAGTATAAAATATTTTATTTTTTATATCAATTTTATATAATATTGTATTTGAAATTATAAAAAACATTAATATTTATATATTATTAAATTATAAAGAGATGTAGTAAGATAATATTTTTTGAGCTAAAATAAAATAGTATTGTATGCTACAAAATTTCTTAATTGTATTTAACTTTTTTTAAAAATAATATTGTTTTTGGCCGGTGGGGTCTAGAGGGAAGTCTCTTTCAGTCAGCCCAACCCATGGCCTAGGATGGGTCTACTTGCAACCCGTTGATTGGCCCGTTTTTTCAAACCTACACGTATATAATTGAATGCAACTGGTTTGTTTTTCAGCAAGTGTAACTTCTTTTTGCTTGTATACAATATATCATTAACTATGTGTAAACTTCTTTGGTTGTATGCATAAATAAATTATACTTAGGGCTTGTTTGGAAATCAGGTTTGAAACCTAGGTTTCACAGATTCCGAGGTAAAACTTAGGTTTTAAAAAGTGATTTATATTTGGGAAATTATAGCTTTTACGGATTCCGAGGCAAAAAAATAAGAAAGAATGGGTAGGAAATAAGAAAGTAAGAAATAGAAAGAGAGAAAAAGTAAGAAAGAGAAAAGAGAAAAAAAGTAGTAAAAAGAGAGTATGAAAGAAAAATTTTTGATATGAGGTCTGTTTAAGAAAGCGGTGGAGAAGTACTTTTACATTTACGAGGTAAATGTGTAAAGGAGATTGTCTCATTTTACGAAAAAATATTGTTGAACACATTTTATTTTTGGGTGTTCAATCGCTTTACCAAACATCCCGCGCTGTTTCATCTTTGTCAATATTTACTGCGAACACGTCACTCCTTATGTCAGAGACGTTTGACTCTATTGATTGTTATTTGACTCTCCACGAATCCAGTCTTTCACCACGTAAATGTTACCAAAACAAGAAGCTTGTTCTCATCCGGAAGATAACATCAAGTTTTCAAAACCATATAATTTTGATCTTTATTTTTGATAAAAATTTAAAAAAATCAATGGTATTAATTAACACCGTTAAGTGTAAATATCAAAATTAAAATCCATTAAAAATATACTGGTTAAACCCAAAATTTGGCACGAGTTTAGAGATGGAAATATTTTACTTTTGAATCATGTACTTTTAACCATATTTGGTTTTAATTAATATATTTAATAGTGATAATTAACACCGGTAAATATTTAAATCTGTTTGTATTATAAAGACTAACATCATAAGTTTAAAACTTGAAAAAGAAAAATTAAAATTCAGTGTTAGTGAATAATACAAATGATTTAAATTAAAAGGTTTAATATAACTGTGTTAGTGAATAATAAAAATGATTTTAAATTTGAAAGCAGTGACGCAGAAGTGAGGAGAAATTGATGTAAATGGAGAAGATGGATGGTGACATAATGAGTGATGTGGCCTTACAACCCCCTATTCGTCGGTTGGATCGCATATGATGCTAATTACATTTTGGTAAAAATTCAAAGGTATACAGTAACCCATGATTCATATGCTAGACTTTAAGAATATAAGATAATGAGTCAGCTTGGAAAAAATGATAGAACTGTTTTTACAGTTTACGAATTAAATACATAAATGATATTATCTCGATTTACATAAGAATATTGTTGAACATGTGTTTGGAGAACTCAAATGCTCTTCCAAAACGGAGACTTTTTGTTTGATACACCGCTCAAAAATTTAACATTATTCTATCGTGTACTTGAAGAAAATCTTTTTTTTATGAACATAGCCATGTGCATATTCCGACGTTATTCTTTTGATTATTTTTATAAGTCATTGTTAACATATTTCATTGAAACTAAGAAAAATTTAGGGAAATTTATTTTAATGTTTCAAATAAAAAATTTATTTAAAAAATAGTTTCATTGATCAAAATATTTTTTTGGACCTCAGACTAAATATCTCAAAAATTTAAATCTTATTAATCTTACTTTAAAGTTCAAAATTTTTTTAAATTAATATTATTTTATATGCATTATATCCAATCACTATAGTAAATGAAAGGGAAAATTACCCAAAAATTTCAAGCAACAGAATTAACCACAGAACGGTCCTAAAGATTCACAAAATTACCAGAAAATCCCAGAAGTAGCTGCTGAGGTTGTTAATGAAAGTTGGTAAGGTATCATGAAATCCTAAATGGAATGTGATATTGTATATTTGTATAGAAAATATTAATAATATAACTTATAAATATATTGAAAACATTCTCTCTGCCAACCAAGTACAATGTTTGTGACTTATGCCAAGTTCCGCTGATAATTGCTTTGGCTGTTGCTTTTCTATCCATCAATTAAAATTCTTCTATAGCATCAAATTCTCTAATCAAATATATTAAAAAAGTTGATATAAAGTAATGGGTAAATGCGAAAAAATAATTGAAAGTTTTTACATATGGGCATTGCATACATGAATGTTATTAGGGTCATTTTAGACCTAAAATTTTTTAAAATGAGGTGTTTTTTGCCACAGTTAAAAATATTACTTTTGACCGTCACATGTTTAATAGATAAGTTAATTAACTTTAACAGTTAATATTAACATTTTAATAGTAGGGGCGACAATGTTATACTTTAAAATGTCTGCATCCAAAATAGCCCTCGGTTAACTTTTATATCTTTGATGTCCATTCAAAAAAACTTTTAAATTATTTTTATCATTTACCCTAAAATAAATATAAGAAAATCTGACTGAAGTTTACTCCATTATTTTGTAGAACTTTTTTTTGCTTTTGCTGAACGTCTATCATTCTTCTAGAAAAAGCCTAAAAACTTGAGATTATTTAGCAAGGGAGAGTTATTGGGTCAATTAATATTTTTGACTAAACTTTGAGGATGATGAATGCTTTTGGATAAGAATTTAAAATATTGTTATTATTCGGGTAAAAAAATATTATTATTATTATTATTATTATTCTGAATAGACTACTATCTGCTCTAAGTGTAAATTAAATTAATATTTGCTTCATTTATTTAAAAAAAAGTTGGTTGACGTAGACTTGCTTCTGTTTACTTAAAAATTTTTTGGTATAAACCATCTGGTATCCTGGGTTCATTATTTCCTGCCCCAGACTAATCCGGACCCCCGCGCGGAGACCTTACGCGGCTGTCACTCCTCAGGGTTTAAACCCTCGTCCTGAGGAATGTTGGTAGTAGCCCTTGCCAACTCTATCAAACGCTCGTTGGTTCTGTTTACTTAAATTTTTTTTTTCAACAAAGAAAGGTATGTAAATGACTTTTATCTGCCCTATTTTTGTGCAGCCCACGGTTTCTTACAATATAATTATTGTTCTTATAATAATCAGTGAACATTTATTTGCTTCTAGATAAAAAGCTTTAATTGAAACAAAATTATTTGTACCCACGGCCACTCAAATTTAATTGAAGAAGTAAATAGAGAATTAATATTTGATTTTTTTTTGTTAGAGGAGACGTCTGTATTAACCGTATATTAAACATTAAAAATTATTTATTTATAAAATACTATTTTTCATCAAGAACAACCTTCACATGTTAAGGTTTTTCTATCAAAAGTAATATCAATGTAAATAATGATTAAAGAGAGGTTTTAAAAAAAAAATTAACACATTTTTGTTGAACTTAACTAGCTTTTTCTTAATTTTTATAAATTAGTTATTTAAATTTTATATTAAGAATAAGATAGAAGGTATAATATCAACTTCTCGTGGAAAAAAACAAACATATAAAATTTAGTTTTAAGCAGGGATGAAGTTATGACTTTGTAGCAGTGGCGGCAATTTTTTTTATTTTTAAGCAAATGATAACAGATTTATTAATATAGATAATTTGAGTAGGTTTAAATTTTAATAATGAATGGAGGTATAATAAAAACCTAATAATAATTTATATATATACAAAAAAAAAATTGAATGGGGCATTTGCTTACCCACGTTCCGCCACCGGCTTTAAGTAGGGGGCGTTTTACTTAAACCAAGCAAACCCTTTACGTGATTAAAAAATATTTATTAATAAATTATATGAAAGATTAGTCTTTTAATATTATATTTATTTTTAAAGTAGAAACTCTGCCTTTGTGTAACGTCACAAGTGATCTAATTTCGTCTGTGTAATCCAGCAGTTGTGTTCAGTGGCGGAGCCAGGACCTTGGATCAGTGGGGGTAATTTTTTATTTTTAAACAAATGACAACAAGCTTACAAGTGTAAATAATTTGAGTGGGTTCAAATATTAAAACTCAGTGGGTGCAAAATAAAAATCTAACAAGTATTTACAT
>JANTPZ010148759.1:0-22421 GCA_025593235.1 Vachellia pachyceras | reverse complement strand
TTTGAGCTTTATATTTAGTTTAATTAAGGAAACAACCCAATACTATGACAGGCATAGCCGGGAACATTGGGCAAAGTTCATTAATGCTGACAATCAACACTTGGTTGTTCCTGAGGTAGCACGTGTTATAATTTTTTCATGTATTTATGCTTTTTATGCCTATCTTTATAGTTATTGATTCTCATTCTTAATATGCACATTCTCTTTGTCAAAGACTATTGACTTTGTTGACAAGTTACTGCAGCCTGATCACCAAGAGCGTCCTAGTGCAAAAGAAGCTATGGTAAAATTGCAACCCTCGAGTATCTTGTGATTACATGACTAGGTTCATTGACTTTGTTAAAAACTATGAGCTGCACCGTTAATTTGACTTTGGCTCTCACTATTAGTTGATCCGCTGTCTGTTTATCATGTTTCTGGAAAATCCCTATGAAGTTATTTGCCATTTTGATTAAACTGTTACTTGATTCTGTCACTTTCTAGGTTCTTTTGGGGTGAAGGAAGTTGGTCGTTGGCTTTTATGCCTGGTCTAGGAGATTGTAATTAGGCTAGGACTTTTTGGGAATGCTGGTTTACTTTTCTGTTTTGCTTATTTGGTAATATGAACTCATTCGTAGAATTTCTATCCTATGCAGGCCCATCCATACTTCAATCCGGTCACTAATGTTGAGTTGGAAGTCTCCCTTCTCTTGGACGAATGAACTGTTAGAATAGGATTTCACCAAGTGTGGGTGAATTGGTGATCTTTAAAAATTTAAACTGAAAAGCAAGTAGTTTCTAAAGCAAAGTTACTGATGGAGTTGAGAGAAGAGATTGACACAAAGATTTATACTTATTCAGTTTTTTTGATCTATGTCCAATCCTCAGAATGCTTTTGAACTTTGCAAATCCACTATCAATAATATTTTAGGCTTTTCAAATCTTTACAACAAGAAGTCTCACCCTCCCTTTCAATCTCACAAATACAGAGTCACACTTCTTCATCTCCATAATCTCAACACCTCGTTTGATATCCTAATTTTGAGTTTCTCTAAAAAACAAGTTTGGACATTTTAAGATTCTCTTACAAGAATTGAATGTTAACAGCTAAAGTTTAAATATTGGAGAGTATAATGGAGGAAGTAGATGAATGTATAATCATGCATGTTTGTAGGTTGTTCTCTGTCCGTTTTAAATGTTTCTATTTATAGTTGGGTAGTAATAAATGTCCGTTAAAATGAGTTTCATTTTTGTTATACTCAACTTAATTTTTCAATGTTAAGTATTAAATGTCTCTTACAAACATGGTTGTTGCATGAGATTTTGCCCGTTGAACCTATGCCAGAGCAGCTACCAAGTCTCATGTCTGGTTGCTAAGTAGGAAGATGAAGCATTTATGAAGGTAAAAAAGATTTAAATAATTAAAGTATGAAAAGGGAAAGATTACGATTAAAGTTGGAACTCTTGGCATACTGAAATACTGTCATAAAAAGTAAATGATCAAGTATGTTTCATAATACTTCAGTGTTGTTTAAAAAAAATATCTCAACAAAATTGAGTTGAATGATAGAATACTCTAGTGCTGGGAAACGGGTTGGCCCGTCGGCCCACGGGCTGCACAGCGTTGGGCTGTGCAACCCGACATCCAATAGGCTGCTAAATTGGCAGCCCGGGGCCGCCGCCAACCCGCCACTTTTTTTTATTTTATTTTTTTATTTTTCTAAATTTTTTTTAAAAAATAATACAACAAATTTACATAAATTTTATCAAGTCCATTTGATTTTTCGGAAGAAAAATACAATATATCTCTGAAAAATATAATCAACAATGTTTTAAAATACAAAAACATAATACATAATCAACAATCTTCAAAGTAAATATGTATTTAACATGAAATAATAAGGTTTAAAATAATATTTGAAGCTATTGAAACCTTATCTTCTTCCTACTAAAAAATATAAAAGGTTTATTTTTAAAAAAAAAAACCAGCCCGCCCGTTTTTTGACGGGCCGAACTCGCCTCAGCCCGCGGGTTGTTTTACCGGCACTAGAATACTCGAGTGTTGAAGATAATATTTTAAGTGTTCATACCACTTTCTAATAATAGTTGGATTCTACTGGAAGTGTTAGAGAAAAAAGAGCTTTACTTCCCGTGGTGTTTCAATATTTCTAAGAGTGTTGCTCAATAATTGAGTGTCATTGAGGTATTTAGGAATCAATACTTTCAACTATATTTGAGTTTTTTTGATAGTGTTGTAAATGCCCTTTGGTACTTGAGTATTATTGGTTTTAGAAAAATAAATAATTTTGTTTCTACTCGAATATTGCTAAAAGTATTGCCAAAAACCTTCAATCCTCGAGTGTTCACAGGATTTGAGTGTTGTGAGCTTTTTCATACAACACTTCCTTTCATACTCGATAATGCTTGGGAGTATTTTATAAAACCTTTAAGTACTTGAGTATTATAATCAATTTTCAAGTGTTGTCATTCTTTTTAAAAGCTAACACTTGCATTTATACTCAAGTACGCTTGAGAGTATTCTTCCGTTTAACTTGATACTTGAGTATTGTGATAAATACCCTTATCCATACTCGAGTATACTTAATAGTGTTGAGTTTTAAAATATGATTTTAAAGTTATTAATCGAGTATTTAATACTAATACTCGACTCGAGTAGTGCTAGAATTATTAAGTATAAAATTTGATTTTTGATTTTCGAGTACGCAAGATCATGCTCAAGAATTCTTTTAAAAAACATTTATAAACTATACGTCCTGCAAAACACAAAAAATACTTTTGGTATAATCAAAATATGGATATTAACATGAACTTCATTCCGGTGGAACCTGCTTTTCATTTGTTTGTGTGCTCCTAAAATGGGAATTCACTGATTACAATTCAGTGAAGACCACTTGGGCCGAGACAAGTGGGCCGAAGGTATGGTGGGCCTTCAGGAAATAGCCACATGATTCTGCAGTCTTATAACAGTCACATATATCCTGTGTTCTTCTATTCTGATTTTTTTTTAGCTTTTGTCAAATTTTCTCTTTCTTTCTTTTTTGCTTTTAAAACGATGCCTACACCTATTGTAAAAAAAAGGAGATTTTTGCGCATTTTCATTGTTTTTAACTTTGACCACTCATGTATGTGGCGAAATTTGAGAATTCTGACCCGGCCACTCAAAAAAGGAGATTTTTTTTTGGTTATTTATGTCCTTTATTTCATATTAGTTAATGTTTATGGTAATGCATGCGGGTTAAAAGTATTAAATGATTTAACGTCAAATACACTCCATCTGAATAAAATACCTTAATATTATTTTTATAATTATTTCTTATATGTTTCACACTCCTTTGAAATCAAGAGTAAATGAGACTAAAACTATGAAAAAGTAATTAATGCTTTATTATAATTTAAAAACCATAATTATTTTGTAGTTGAAATTCAATTGTGAACTGGCAAAATTTTGAAATGGAAAAGTAATTTGTTTTTTTCCATAATTAATATTTAGGAAAATTGAACTATTGAATTGTTATTTATGGCTATTTATTATTAACAACGTGAGTTCGAATATAAATTAGAATCATTTCAACAAAAAAGTTTACGAGATGTTGAAATTCTCAAGCATTATTTTATGTTACTCCATAAGGTCAACATTCCTTTAACACTGCATCTTCCTCAATCATTTAATTTCAACTATAATTAGACATACTTTCTATTCATAGTACATGATTTAAGACAGATATATCTACTGTGACCTTTTAATAATATGAATATTATATTTCATATTAATACTTGATGAGAAGACAGTGGATTTTGAATTATGATCTCAAATGGAATATTATATTCTATTTGCCCAATTTCTTAGGGGTGAAGCTGTGAGTAGAAAGTATTTGGTCACCTTATATGGAAGGAATCTCCCCATAGAATAGATGTTAGGAGAACATGCTTTTGATATTTGTCAATAAATAGCGTTGAGAAATAATGAATCAAATTCACAGATATGTTATAATAGGCAGATTTTCATTATTAATATGCTGTCCCCCCGCACCTTCCTTAATTAGTTAAGCATGAATCAGACACAAACTTGATGTTTTTATTACTTAATTTGAGTATACTTAACTAAAAGAAAAGGGGAGAATTATAAATAAATTTAGTTGAAATACATAAACTCTAATTTAGGTCTATACTTTTATTAAATCCTTAATAAGACCTATATACCTTATTTGGTATTTTTTATTTGTATAATTTTACATATATATCATTTTCATTTTTCTCTTTTTTGGTCTAACATTTTTTTTCTTTTTACTATTTTGTCCACAAGATCTTTCCTTCCTATTCCATACCTTCCCTT
The DNA here is from genome assembly GCA_025593235.1 of Vachellia pachyceras. Lineage (NCBI taxonomy): Eukaryota > Viridiplantae > Streptophyta > Magnoliopsida > Fabales > Fabaceae > Vachellia > Vachellia pachyceras. The sequence goes on along the minus strand of JANTPZ010148759.1, from coordinate 18,088 downwards.
TCTTTTTGTTAATTTTCTTGGAAATTTGACACAAGATAATTATTCTTCGCCATGCTAATTACTAAATGTTCATATGCTTTTATTGCTTACTTATATATTAAAAATAACAAAATAAATAAAAATTGAATAAAATAGTAAAAAATTCAAAACAAAATAGCAATATACAAATTGTTATTCAAAACAAAATTTTTATATGAACATTTCATAGCAATTGTTTTGCAAAAATTCATAATAAAATAGCAATTCATAGGTTAGGATTAAAAGAGAAATTATTAGAATATGCTCTTAATATTGTTGAAAGTTAATTCAAAATTAAAAGTTAAGATCCCAATAATTCAAGTAGGTATAGATTTTAGTATTAGGGTGAAGAGAATTTGTAATTAAAAAGCTAACACACACATGCCTTCAATTTTTACTTTTAATGACAAATAGGTATTATGATCTTTTAACAAGATTCAGAAATCCCTAATAAGACATATAGATCTTATTGGATATTTAATAAAAGAGTAGACTTGAATTCATGTATTTGGGCTGGATTTAACAAAGATTTTCTAAAAAAAAAGCCATATGATCAAATTAAAGCCGAATCGTAAATTGGTTCAAGAAATTGACGTAACTATAGTTGGAACTTGGAAGCGAGTGACGATGCGATTATTCATGTCATTATTGTATGTTTATCTCCACCGTTTGGTCAAATTATGGAAGGTATTCTCTCAATTTAGATTACCTTAAATTTTTTTTTTATAGTGGGACTAATTTTGAAGGGTTCGTACATAAGATCCCAGGTTGGTCCAAGGTGGCAAGATCCGAAGAAGAAATGACGTTGGAGGGACAAAGATCCCCAGGTTGGTCCAAGGGGGCAAGACAAGAGCCCCCTATTACTTGTACCTCTCTAACTTTGATGGGCCCTCATGCCTTCTCCACCCGCAAATATATAATAAATCCCCCACGCCTTGAATTTTGCTTCGTGACACATTTTCCCATTTCTGTTTGTTCCTTCCTTTCTAGTATTAAGAAGATAACTATTGTCTCTCCCACAAATCCACTGGCTTAAGGGATGTGTCCCTTCGTTTTCTGGGCACATTTGGCCTCCGCCAAAACCTTATCATTTCCCCACACGCACACAATAATCCTCTCTTCCTTAATCATGATCCGTGGAATCTAATCACTTGATTAGTGGGTATTAGTGATCCTTAATCGCCTTGTTTAGGCCTAGTGAAAGGGAGCGTGTGGCTCACTCCCCACAAGCGAAGGTGTGGAGTTGACGTGCCAGCTAATAATTGGAGACAGAGTTAAGACATTAAATCCCGATATCCTTTTGCCTATGGGACATTTGGCATATAATTCGATTTTGTGGAACAAAACCATTGGCATTGGGGACCATCTGCGTCACATCATCTATATACATGTGTGTGTGTGTTTATTAGAATCCATTATTATATTCACATAATTTATATAATTCAATAATGTAGAACAGGCTTCGACTGATCAAATAAAATTCCCAATGAGATGTAATAAAATAACTCATTTTATTCCCAGCGAGACAAATAGTCCAATAAGTCTATATGATCACAACATCAACAGGGTACGTATGAATTGAAGTCGAATTAATTAACATAATTTTGACCTATGGGAGGGCTTACCTCGAGCTGTGAATATAATTAGTCTGGCCTTTGTTTTTTAAAAAAAAAAAAATAAAGCAGAAACCAAAATCGATGGGCACGATGGTGAAGTAGCACTCAGCTTTGTGCACTTCTTTAATGGAAATGGGGACATTTCGAGGAGAGCCACTAAGAGAAGAGAAAAGATGGGGTAATATAGTAATGGGGTAATCATGGTCGCATCAAAAAGGAAAAAAAATAAAGCCTTCACCACCACAATGCTTTAAAAGAGATCGATATCGAGAATTTAAGAAATGCTTAAAATATGCATATACATGTATTATTACACTGGTGGAAAAGATCAGAAGCGTGAGGACAAAATTTTATTTAGTGTGATTGTGACGTTTTGTGAGATAGTTGATCGTAATTATTATTGGGTTTTTGTTTAGGCCATGATTATTGTTATGATCAACTTACAAATGATGTTATTAGATCAAATTAAACCCCTCTTTCATTTGTGCCATAAACAATACTAAAAAAGAGAAGCATAGTGGGTCATGTATTGCATCTCACACCAAGTGGGTTTCGAGAATGGATTCTCTTTCATTTCAATTACACACACCCACACACACACTTTATCGCACAAACAAACCTTATTCTACACACATATGTATATTATATGCTCATGATCATGCCATGTCGAGTTGCCCATGCATGCGTGAAAGATATCGCTCATGATGACGTTGCAAAGTATTATGAATTTGTTCCCATCCCATTCACGAGTTATATATATATATATATGTATATGTATGTATATGCATCTATATGTGTCCTTCTCCTCTTATAAAGGGCGAAATTAAACTAATAAAGGGCCAAGAAGAGAACACATCGACCACACCAGGGGCATTACGGACATTTCATTCAAAAACTATCTAGATATATATATATATATATCTCCTAACATTCATACTCATCATCCCCTCAAAAGTCCTTTTGGTGTACTACCTTCGCACTCGCAGCCATTCATAAAATAACTTATTTCTTAAAAGTGGGATAGAGATAGATATTGCTACAGATACACGCATGTATGTATAGCTAGCTAGGCATCCCCTCCATTTTTGTTTTAACTGTGAGATTTAGTTCAGATTCTGGCGCATGCATATGTTTTTTCACCTCGTGAGGTGAAAAGGAGAAAGATGACTTGTTGAGTGGGGGAAAATCACAAGTTTCGCTATACACGTTTATAGTGTCTATATATACACAAATTATATTATATATGATACGTACAGATACGAAAAGGGTTATATTTAATTGGACCGACCAGGGATTCAAGTTTAGAGAGCTCTGTAGAAAGGTGGCACAGCAAGCTAGCAGATGAAGACGAAAATATAGGGTTAGGTTTTTGTGTTGTGTCTCTCTGCTTATTATTAATATTATCGATATCCAGCGCGCTCTGCAGAGTCAATTCAATTGTCGTTGCCAACCAAAGATCTCCCAACTGTTCCTTGCCGGTCCGGGATCATGCTTCCGTCAACATCAAATCTTTCACCCCCCTCTCTATATGTATCTTCTTCTCTCATTGTCTTCTTCTCTCATTGTGTGAAAACAACCTACAGATTTTAATCCATGCATACATTTGTAACTATACATGTATATGCATGAATTTTATTATCCATAGCTATATAGTTAAATGAAAATTATATAATACTAAAGTGCATTTGGACGAGGGAAAAAAAAAACTAAGTACAGAGCAGAAAAGAAAAAAGACGAGGGAAGGAGTAAGTGCCGTGCATGATAATATTTTCTGTATCGATCACTGTTTGAGTAATATTATATGTTCTGTATGTGTGTATTACAGATTGGAAGATATATATATATATATATAATTTAATGGGAAAAAGAGATGGAAAGAGTGAAAAAGGAGACAGTGAGCACAATATTGGGCAATAGGACGAGCGACGAGTGCAGCATAGTGTCGGAGTCAGAAGCATACAAAGAATAAAACCACTTCCGCCATTTAATAATAACGATGATGATATTATTATATTATATTATATTCACAAAAAATACTCCTATGTTTCACACCTCTCTCGCTTCTTCCACTTCAATCACCTCTTTTTGATCTGCTTATTGTTTTTACCTGCAGTCTGATCTCCTGTGAATAATTCCTGAACTCATCAATCTCATCATCATGCATGACTACGAGTGGTGATTAATGGCATTTGAGTAATAAGCGGTTGATTAGATATATGAACACACCATGTATATATATTTAACATGATGATAATATTTACGTACATTATATATATAGACACACACACACAGAGAAGGTGACAATTGTGTGGTTGTCGTAGAAGCCATGTTGCGTAAACAGACACCATTATATTTGGCTGAAGCAAAGGCACTGTTGTTTGCTCACATGCCTTAGCTTGCTCCAACGTTGTATACAACAAACGTCAACCTAGCTACACCCTTAGCCTCTTCGTGTCTGTCATCACCCTCGCCCCAAAAACATGTCCCTTTCACTCCCCTTATTTTTCTTCCTCCCTCATCATGCCCTATTATTATTTTCCAACCACATCATGTTATATCCCACACCTGCCCACATGCTTATATATACACACCCACACACACACACGCATATCTGGCTGGCTCTCATCACTCTTGTTTACTCCGAGACCTATATATAGCTATACATATATATGATACCCTCTTTCACAAATTATTTTAGTTTTTGGCTTTTTGCATGCAACGGATAAATTAAGTGACTAAACGGGATGACACCGAAATTGACGTCACGAAGGTAAAACACTAAAACTACACACACACACGCACGCACATATAATAGGGAATCAATTGAGTATTTATATCAGCAATGCAGTTGCAGTTATGTATAAAAGAAATGGCATAGACATTCCTCGAGCCACACCATCCACTCATTTTATTTATATATAATCAGGGTCTTTGCTTAATTCTACTCTGTGCGATTCAATTTTTATATATAACCAAGCTAGCGCACACGCACACACACATATATATGCTGCTTGTTCGTTCCCACAGGGCAAGACATATTTCCAGATTATGGTAAACATGTTGCCCAAATGATGAAGTAGAGCGATTTGTTTAAGGTTGAGCTGTCACATTAGGTGGGGGGCACGGTGGCTGTATTTTCAGATCCAACATCCTTTGTGTCGTAATATATGTAATCCTAGTTTGTGCATGTGAGGGCCAGGACGAGAGACATGCTGTAATTACCATGGGACTTAATGTTGAGCATCGACCCTACACTCTAGCTCGTGCTTCGTGTCCAACAGTGATTAGTATATAATTGCAAGAGTTAAAACAAAAAAAAAGTTGCGTACGGAGCCCAACCTGTATAACTAAATTAACAGGGAACAATATCTCTACCCTTTGATAATTTCCTAGGCCTTTTGTCCCTAACTGTTTTCTTTGTCCCTTTATTTCAACATTCGGATGAAACATCTAAGCATGATCCGCGTCCAAGACCCATGTTCTTGTTCTTGATTTGGACGATTTCTCGTTAATCTTTGGACCTTTTTGATCTAGGGTTTTTTTTTTTTAATTTCAACGATCGATGCCCTGTGTTCCTGCTATTCATATTACTTCACCTTTTTTGTTTTTTTTAATATTTCATTCATATGAATGGAACTTTAATTTGTTACTTTTCATTGTATCGATCCATTTGACACCAAGTTTATTTCAAAAAAGTTGGCTGAATTGGCATTTTGATATTTCATTATCGACCCATCCAATCAATTCCTACTTTAGAATTATTCCTAAGACTGTTATTGAAGAATAGGAATGGAATTTGGAGTAATTGACTAAAGCCAAAAGTTTCGCGTGATGAAAGGAATCATGCGCTAGGTTTTTGATTCATATATTCTCCCTTCTACTGTCATTCTATCCATTATTTTAAAATTGGGTATGTATAAATTTTTGAATATGATCAATGCATGATCCAAGTCTGCTGAGTTAATGAATATTATTTCGCAATAGTGAGACCAGAAAGTTGGGTTTATTTTAACTATTGGGATTCCCAAGTTGCCAGTTAGAACCAAAATTATGGATTTCCACAATAATCATGTCTTTTACTAAATTTAGTCAACAAAATAAAACATTTAATATACGATGGGAAAATCTTTTCCCAAATTACTTTCGTGATTTCAAATCTGATATGAAGTTGTTGACAACCGTCTAGGAAAAGAATAACACTTGGTAAGCAAAATCACGGTGGATTCTTGGGATCAAAATGGCTAGTTTTAATAATGATTAATTGATAACAATGAGCAGGAATCGCATCCTGGTTTATTTAAATTCATATACTTTATTCCATACAACAATTATGCATTTTGCGAGGGTGCGCATATATACAATATGCTTCTGTGTTGACCACTTGAACTATAAATAATTTATTTCTCTTAAATCTATCTAGTTATTTAGAATGCTTTAACTCTTTTAAAGTATTCTTTTAAGCTAATATCTTTGATTTTCTTGGTCATTATTAACAAAACCAGTCTTTATTCTTCAGGCGATTTTTCTAGCAAGTGCACTGTTTGAACTTAAAGCTTCTTGCCATAAACTATACACATACCTTGGATCAACGTACCGCATGCAGTGGCTTAATCAATTAATTAATTAATGTTTTAGCTCAAACCTTTGTATTACTTTAAACCGTTGTTTGTGCCTGCTGCTTATTCATATCATTTGTACATGTCTTCGTCACTAATTCAGTACACGTGAAACAATATATATCAGCCAAAACATTCGACCCTTTCAGAATGCGGTGGAGAAGTACTTTTACTTAAGTCGAGGTAAATATATGAAAGAGATTATCTCGTTTTGTTGAAAAACACTATTAAACGTGTTTTTGAAACTTCTAAACGGGTTGCCAAACAAAACCATTGTTGAATGAACCATGTATATTATTTATGAATCATCAAAGGTAGAATATAACAAGTAGGTATATGCTTATAAAACATATGATGAGAGCGCATAACATAAATGGTGAGTATAAACTCTATATGAAGAACTGTTTTTATTTATCGTTCTGATATGAAATGAGAATAGACTCTACATGTGTGTGTGTGTGTGTGTGTGTTCATGTACTGTACATGAGAGGATTGGACATGAGAATCAAATCTTGGGTCCTTTACAGAAACGTTTTGAAGAATAGAAAGAAGATAATAAATGGTGGAGTTTGCAGGATGTGTATTGTAAAATGTTGTTCCAACTTTCACGTTACTAAACGAAGCTTCACAGTGATTTGAGATAATATGATAATTTCCCTCCATTAATAATAAATAAAAGAATAGTCTATATATATATTTTTTATAAAATCGCACCCAATGTGGCAGGGTATAATTTACCCAACAGCAAAAATGGACTTACACATGGATATATATATAGACACACAAATTATATTTCCTTCCTTTCCTTTCCTTTTTAATTGATATATATAAAAGATCTCAAGATTCGTTTATGACATACCATATAATTGGGACAAAAGAGATTCTTTTTCTCCTCACCTGATAAATGGGCTATGGGATCGGTACAAGACCGTGCCATAATTATTGCATCATGGATGTTTATTAATTAATCCCAATGGATGTTGATGGAATCTACTTTCCGCCTGTGATTAAATGCAATACTAGTCCCTCTTTTTTTTTTAAAAAAATATTATCTATTCTTATATTCCACTTTTAATTAAATCCACCGGCCCAGGTTGCTGATGCATACATAGTACACCGTATCTTCCAGTGGAATTCTTGTACTTTAGTTCGCGCCACTTTGACAGTATACGTATGGATGGAGAGAAATAATTAAATTGAAAAGTAATGTTCCTGTAACATGTGGCGTGCTTAATTAATTAAATTTCTTGTACATGTTAGAGCGCAGAAAGATGGCTTGAAGTTTCCGAGTGATACGTGCGAAGCTTCAAACCTTTCTCTGTCGCGCATTCCTTCCCAGCGACTTTCATTAATTTAATTGATCCATATTTGTTTATCTTTTTAATCATTTTTTAATCCGTCGATCGGTTTTCAGAATATAAGTATGTTAGGCGCAGATCAGAGAGGGAGGGAGGGGTGAATAATTAGAGAAGAGGGAAAGGGCGTGGAATTAAATGTGAAATAATAATAGGGCAATAATAAATTGGTGATGACGACGCACCAAAATCCTAATAAATCCCCAATCATTGTTAAAACCGTCCTGGGTCCTCTGCTAATCTCCCTTTCCCACTGCCATTAATCCTCTGTCGCAGGTTCCTAAATTTTTTTTTTGGGGCCAACTCGCAGGTTCATAATAAGAAACAATAGTAAATGCATTTTTAAACCAATTTTTTTAAATGGGGATCCCAGAAGAGGCCATGAAAGGAATAGTTGGGAATTACTTATCGCTCGTTTGGTACGCAGAATTCATTTTGATGGATATGGATATGGAACTGAAAATGGAAATAGATATGGAAATGCAGTTTAAAAATATGTTTGGTATGTCATAGAAATGAGACATGAATTTTTATATGAAAAGACCTAAAAGTCTTTCAAAATTCAAAAAATATTTTTTTTAATTTTCTTGTAGATTTAAAATGAATTCCATGCATTTTTATCCAATTGCATGTATTTTTGTCCAATTTCACACCTTACCTCATGGAATTGATTTCCATGCAGTTTGATTGAATTAGCTTTCACATGGAAGCCAATTTCATGGTACCAAACAAGCTCTATCATGGAAATCATTTCCATTTCTATATCCACCCACCCCAATTCTATGGTTACCAAACAAGTCATTAATTATTGTGCCCATTTCGAAATGTACTTTTACGTAAATATATGAAGAAAATTATCTCATCTTAAAAAAAACACTGTTACGTATTTGATTTTTAAAAACGTCATTTCAATCAAACGATTATCGTTAATGAACTGATACGAGAGGGGTGGGAGGCTGACAAATGTGTGTCATGATCGTCACAGGCTTTAATCGGAGTCCTCCAAGAAAGGCCCGTGATGAGTTGGAGTAATGCCAGCCGTCCGATTCAGCTCGTGAAAGGATCATGTTCATCGTTGCCGCGAAATGTAGATCAGAACAGGGCGCTTTTTGCACGTACTTCCCTTGTCACTGTTACTGATAATACATCGAAAGAAGTTTAAAAATTCATGAATATAACTTATTGGGAATATAACCAGCGGATAAGCTAAAGTATCTGATTCATACGAGATGAGATACTTAACATTTTAGTACCTGTTTGGGAAGCCATTTTCCCAAACGGTACACGTAAGTTGAGACAAAATCATCTCGAAATCTGTAAAAACCATCTTGAAATTCATAAAAACCACCTTAAAATCCGTAAAACCATCTCGAAATTCCTAAAATGTCTCGAAATCTGTAAAATCCATTTTCTCAACGGAATTTCCAAACGAGCACTTAATCACTCTAGTCAGTGTGAGAGTGATTTTGATATATCATCATATATGTTAATTAACAATACATCACCGCATTGAATACATGTGGCAAAAAAAAAGGAGAAGGGTCGATAAAAAGGTAAGAAAATAATGGGGCATGTATAGAAGGTAAATGCTGGGGGGCACGTGGGCGATTGATGCACCATTAAAAAATGTGACTCACTTTACCAATATGTGAATGTTGGCTAACGCACTCACCCCCCATTCGCATTATTATTATTTGCATCCTCATCTAAACATCACCATCATCAATCATGAATGTCTATGTGCGTGTTTGAGAATTCTGTTGGAAAAAATGAGTTTACAGATTTTGAGGTATTTTGCAGATTTCAAGATGGTTTTATAGATTTCAAAATGGTTTTATATTGGAATGTGTGCACCGTTTGAGAAACGGTGTTCCCAGACAAGCACTATATATGTGTATGGGATATGTGCTCCGGTTCCCATGGAACATGCACCATCCCCCACTATTCATTCCATACGCGATCAGCTTATTTGGTTTCTCTTTTTAAAATTTATGTTTGGTATCAAAACCTAAATTTTAAATCTAGGTTTGTTCAAGTATTCATGTTTTACAGAAAAACTATTTTGGATATAAAACCTCAATTTGAAATTCAGATTTTGAAAAGGCTATTTTCTTGTCAAATCACAAACTCTCTCCCAATAAATGTTATCTTTCATACATTTTCTTTCTTTATTTCTATTTCCTCTTTCCTATTTATTTTTTATATCGAAATCTGTAAAAGTCAATAACTTCAAAACACAATCACATTTTAAAATTTATGTTTTGTATTGAAATCCGTAAAAGTTACTCTCTAAAATATATTATCCATAATTTAAATTTTATTTTGAAATATGTAAAAGTTACTAAGAACTTTCAAAACGACCCGTGATCACGGGAAGACCTACTTAGGTTCCACCGGGTGCAGCCGCCACCTCTGATTTCTAGAAAATTAGGTATATATTAGTACTATGTGATTTATTTTACATCCACTCATTTGCTAATTTTGAACGTACTGAATTTTTACTCAAATTCTTCTCAAAAAATATTAAGAATAAATCTCATTCATCCTCTCAAAAAATAATTTACCATTTAAATTAGGGTCCTGGGGTCTGTTGCTGTCCGTGATCCATTACCCATGGCCTCTTCATGGTAACTCACATATCTTTTTCAAAATACAAAGAAAAAACGAAAATGAGTGAAACTCCATAGTCCATACCGCCATACGCACCAAGACTGCGCAGCCACCGCCGCCATTTCCTTCTCCTCCTGTTATCATTATTCTCACTCCCCCTCACCCTTTTTCCCTTTATTTTATTTTGTTTTAATCCTCTATTATTGCTCCAACTTCCTTATTCTATCTGGTTCTCGTTTGGTAACTAGAATTAATTTTAATGAATATGGAGATGAGCTTTAAAATTATATTTGGTATGTCATAGAATTGAAGATGGAATCTATATCTTTTTTTTATAAATGTTGATTTTTTTTGAAATGTAACAAAAAAGACTATTTTGCATAAGGGAGGATATTTTGATCCAAAAAAATTGGATACCATGGAATCCAAATGAATTCCATAGGTTTGGGTATGGAATTGAAATTAAGTATTTAGGTAGAATTGAATTCCACATGAAATTGTAATTCCATCATATCAAACATGTCAACATTATATGAAATTCAATTTCAATTCTATTTCCACCCTCCCATTTCGCATAATTAATTCATTTTAAAAATAAAAAGAACAGTGATATTTTGAAAAAGTATATATACGGATAGCTTCCCTTAATTATACGCACAACAAACTTACCAACTGCCCGGTGATAATAGATCCAGCGCACATCACAAAAAAACACAATGCGTCCTTTTTTTTAAAAAAAGGAAATCCATCAATTCAGTAATATTCGAAGCCAAGTCATGGATTCTATTTGCATATATATATATATATATATAGAGAGAGAGAGGGAGAGAGAGTGAGGGAGAATTTTTTTAGACCCTGAAAAATAAAATAAAAATTCGGAAAAAGCAAACCCCAAAAAAAAATCAGGTATTTAAAGCCGCGCCAGGGACCTTCCTTCTCTGCCTCGATCAACCAGAGACCTCCAATACAACAACGGTTTTCGCTATTTCTTCCCCATCCCCTTCCGTTTTATTCATTTATGCTTTGCCTCCCATGCTATCGCCCTCCCCTCTCTGATCCTTTATCATCATCGTCACTCTCTCTTCCCAATTCCCAACCCCCTGGCTCGAGTTTCTTGCTTATCCCCCACGTTCATCTCTCTCGAAAACGCTGCTGCGATTTCCCTCACTCTCACACCCCTCCCATTCCCCCCTCTATATAAACCCCAATCCCTCTTCGTCTTTCTCGCCATCTCTCATCTCTCCAGTATCGCTTCACTCCTTCTGGCCTCAATACTGTACTGTGAGGATTTGATTGTCAATATGGGAGAACAGTCTGAGACGGTGGTGGTGCGGCAATTCGATGTCAATAAGGACCGCGAGAGAGTGGAAGCCATGGAAAAGATATGTGAGGTCGGACCCAGTGGAAAGCTCTCCCTGTTCACCGACCTCATGGGTGACCCAATTTGCAGGGTCCGCCACTCACCTGCTTTTCTCATGCTGGTACTTCTATATTCAAAGTCTCTGTATCTCCCTCTTTCACTCCCTCTACATACATACATACATATATATATCTTCGGGTCCACTTTTTCCCACTCTATTCGCGATCATCCATTCCCCACGACTTGTCTCAACTTGTAACAGTCTTCTCGCCAACTCTAAACTCTCAACTATATTACTTAAAAATATTACAGTACAACAATGAGGTCCGCCATACATACTGTACAATGTAATAAGACTTTTGCCCAAAAAAAAACAAAGAAACCGATAGAATTATAACATTTCCATTATGTGATTATTGATTACGCCTCCTGGGTTGAACAGGTAGCTGAGATGGGGCAAGAGATAGTGGGGATGATAAGGGGCTGCATCAAAACCGTTACATGCGGAAAGAAGTTATCCAGAAATGTGAAGAACCCCTACTTGAATATCAACGACGTCGCTGAGACCTTGCAAGCCACTGCCAGATACGTCCCTGTATACACCAAAGTCGCCTACATTTTGGGCCTCCGCGTCTCGCCTTCTCACCGGTACATGTCCCATCCATCCATCTATCTATCTATTGCCTTCTCCATTATCATCAGGAATAATAATGATATTAAGAACAACAAAGAAAGTAACAATATTAATGGCCCCGGTAATGAGGGATGATATCTGATATCAATATCTGTTTGTTGTGGGCGCAGAAGAATGGGAATAGGGTTGAAGCTGGTGAAGAGATTGGAGGAATGGTTCAGAAATAATGGAGTTGAGTACTCGTATATAGCGACGGAAAACGACAATTTAGCATCCGTTAAACTCTTCACCGACAAATGCGGGTACTCCAAGTTCCGTACCCCGTCCATCCTTGTCAATCCCGTTTACGCTCACAGAGAGAAGGTCTCTCGCAAGGTCAACATCATCCCGCTCAACTCCGACGATGCCGAATCCCTCTATCGTCGTCGCTTCGCCACCACCGAATTCTTCCCTCGCGACATTGATTCCATCCTCAGCAACAAACTCAGCCTCGGGACCTTCCTCGCCGTCCCAAGTGGGTCCTACCGCGCAGAGACATGGCCCGGTTTGGATCGCTTCCTGTCGGACCCACCACAATCCTGGGCAGTGCTCAGCGTCTGGAACTGCAAGGACGTCTTCACGCTCGAAGTGCGGGGCGCGTCGCGCGTGAAGCGCACTCTCGCCAAAACGACCCGAATAGTGGACCGGGCCTTGCCGTGGCTGAGGCTGCCGTCGATACCGAACTTCTTCAGACCGTTCGGGTTGCACTTCCTGTATGGGCTGGGGGCAGAAGGCCCAGAAGCGGTGAAGATGGTGAGGGCCTTGTGTGGGTTGGCACATAACCTGGCCAGGGAGCGGGGTTGTGGGGTGGTGGCGACGGAGGTCTCGAGCCGCGATCCCCTCAAGCTCGGGATACCGCACTGGAAGATGTTGTCTTGCGACGAGGATTTATGGTGCATCAAGCGGCTCGGGGAAGACTACAGTGACGGCTCTGTGGGTGACTGGACCAAATCTCCGCCCGGATGGTCCGTTTTTGTTGACCCCAGAGAGTTTTAACCCTTTAGCAGCGGACCAAAATCAGAGATGATTCCAAATTACTAGAGACGACCAGAGCGAAACAAGAAGCGGGAGTGGAGAGGCCACCTTTTGCGTTACTGTTTACCAATTGACCTGCCTTTCCCGGTCTTGTTATTTTGTTTTCTACCCTTTATATGTAATGCATACCTTTTGTTGTTTGGGGGGTCCTGTAATTGGGAATGATCTGCGAGGGTGTGTCCTGTAAAGGAGAGAGAATATCCAGCCTCTAGTTTGATCGATCGAAATGGTTTTCCTTTTTTTGTAAATGGATGTGGCTTTTTAGATCCTCTTAGACCCAAACGAAGCTTTCATGATCCAGTGTTGTTTACCTATCGTCTTTTCGGCTTTTGCTTTATGTAAATTTTCGGTGACACTTGTTTGGGAATGCATTAACTGAAATTGCATGCTGCTAACTGTAACTGGCGATGGGCCAGAGAGAGATGGAATATCCAGGGGGTTGTGTTTTGTCCGAGTCGCCAAGCTTTTCTTAAAGAACCTTTTTAGGGACTATATATCCTGTGAGGCTGATAATATGCCCGCCGGTGGGGACCTTATCCTACCCAACTTTGTTTTATCGGGTTCCTAGTATCTTTCTTATTGAGGCTAGTGGGAATCAAATGGTGCCCCATTATTTAATTTCATGTAATGTCCTACCCTTCCACCACCTCCTCCTCATCATCATCATACATGTAATTTGTTGGTCTACGCGCTTTCTTGTGTACATAAGCTCTCGATGCCAAATTAATCAATTAAAGTGATTTTTCACGGAAAGGAGTAAGCTTTCCTGTTTTGACCCACTAGTAGTTAAACTGGGCGCGCGCGCGCGCGCGCGCGTGTGGTTGGATCCATCGCTCTCATTTTGGTTGAGCCGGTTAGGATGGTTGTGGTTTGACGAATGTGACTTTCCGATAAGTTATGTTTGGGGGCCGGTGATGACGTAAAGGAAACCAGCCTGAGGAAGACGGCGCACGAGGTTCTGATTTGGAGAATAGTTTATATGACAAAATGCATTATAATAACAGTTGTGTGTAGAAACAATAGTGTACTCAAACTCGGATCAATGGGTTTTTAAAATTGGATTGAAATAGCTAGGTTGGGATGTGATTGGGTCTGAGTATATGTACTTGTTTGGTAACGTTTGGCTTGTAGCCATAAACACGTTCAACAGTATTTTTCCGTAAAACGAGACAATCTTCTCCACATATTTAATTCGACTTGTGTGAATAAGTTTATAAGTACTTCTCCACCGTTTTATCAAACGGACGTTGTATAAATGTGGAAGGCAAGTGGGGTGGGTTGGTGATGTGGGTGCTTTAAAATGGGAGCGAGGTAGAGTAAAAGGAAGATTTTAAATAAAGGTGGGGAAAAGTAAGGAGCATATGAGTGTTGGGATGGTTGGCGATGAGACCGAAAGATAAGAACGTGAAAACGACAAATGTTTGATCTGTATATCCAGAAAGAGGAGGCTGCGGGGTAATTCAACAAAAAGTGAGGGTAATTTTAAAAAGCTATCTTTTTTTCAATTAAAGATGCTTGTTTGAAAATGCATTTTACTCTTGAATGCATTTCTCAGTAAATCAAGGTAAAACTTCTCCGTTATCCCAGAATTCCCAATTCACATGCAATCATCACATTGTTTGAGATTGAACACAGTTATACAGATTACTTCTGTCAAACTTTTGCATCAATCCTGTTGGTACAGAGAAGAGAGAGAGAGATATGGAGGGTGATGGAGAGCGAGAAGGGAAGTGAAGGGTGGTGGGTTTTAGAAGATAAGAAAAGAAGAAGGAAACAGGAGGAAGCACCTGTGACGGGGACTGCACTGAAATCATTACAATGGCCATCACTCACAGGTGTCGTGAGCCACAGTGATGGAGATTGTTGATCCAACACTTGGATGTGTGCGCCACGTGGCACTCCCCTTCCTTCTCCTTTCTCCTCAGTGCCCTCCTCCCTCATTTCCTTTCATCCCTTTCCTTTTTCTCATTTCCGGTTACACCACTCCCTCCATCCTACTCGCCAACACACAACCTCCTTTTCGTCCCTAACCTCACCTGTCCATTTAGTTCAATTCAGTGGACTGAATCTATACAAGTATCTCATCCAATCTCAACCAGATTAATCATTTATGCAATGTACCTACCTCACTCTCTCCCCCCCTACCCTCTTCTCTCTCACTCTCACGCCCACACACACTGGCTCTGTGTGTAATTTCTGTGTCAGTAACTCAGTGCTGTTTCTTGTTCTGTAAAAAATCCCACCAAGGACACTTCTTGAATTGACATTGCCTTGTCCCTCTCTCCTTCCTCCCTCTGCATATGTATATCTATCTGTATACACATATACGAGATCAGCATCCACATGCCATCAAGAATAGCCACCTATTGTTAGAACATAGGGTGCTTACCATTGAATTTAAAGTTAGAACTGTTAATCAGAGTTTAACTTTATTTCTTTAACCTTTATTAGAGTAAACATTCAAAGATCATGGGTCGATTATGATATAATCCTCGCCATAAGAAGATTACTCCAACACTTTGATCTGTGCATGTTATAATTAATCTGTAATTATAGCTTTTTAATTTCCATCATGGAGAAAGGAAAAAAAAATAGACTTTGGATGGTTTGGTAAATTTGCCGGTCAATGGATCTTACCAGGCAGTGAGTCCCCTGTACCTACATCCATTAGCTGAAAAAGCTTAATGTAATGCTAAAACTTTATCAGATTAGGATTGATTAGTACTGTGACATAATTATTATATTGTTTTCCTGATTACGCAGCTAATAATAACCTATCTATCTTCGTATCTAGCCTAGCCAACTTAGCAGTTTTGCTTGTCAAGTAATCTCTTTCTTCATCATTTTCTCTCACTGCATTAAAAAAAAAGACACGCATGGCATTATCCTAATGGCTTAGACCTACCTTTTTATCCTTGTAATTTATTTTTTATTTGAATTTTGGTCTTTTACAATTAAAAGTGATAATTTTGATCTCTAATTCATTTTATCTAAAATCAATCATTATAGTAGTTTTAAGCTTATCTCTTTTCTATTTTTTTATTTTGAATTTTTTATCCTTTTTGTTTCTAGTCCATTAAGTTTTAAATACATAGTTTTAGTCTTTAATAAGGATTTGGATGTTTATCAACGTTAATTAACAATATTAAGTTTATGGATAAAAACAAAATCCTTTTAAAGTACAGATATCAAAATCAAAATTATTTAAATGTATACGACTTTTTAAAATTATAGGGACTAACAATTTTAAAAAGAGTGAATTTAAGGGACTAAAATCCATATCAAAGTAGATTATAAAGATAAAAAAAATAGGGTTAACTCTGTATCCTAATTAATAAGGTTAGCCACTTTTGCCAACACTAGGTATGAGGGGTTCATATCTGCGTTCCATGCAATTAAGTGAAGATTACTAGGAAAGTCATTATCAAAATACTCTCGCAAGAGTGTTGATTACAATATTAATTGAAATCATCCAGCTGTTGCGATGAAGCTCAGGCTATGTATATAAACACACAAATTAATGATATAATATAAGCAGCATGTTGGCCAAAAAAAATATAAGCAGCATTATATTATATACCTTTCGTCATTGCACATGTAACGATCCATGTTTATTTAAAAACGCAGCCGAAAAAAAGAAAGAAAGAAAGGATTGATTCCCATCTGAGATCGAGCAAATAAAGCAAAAGGTCATTAAAGAATTAATGCCATCATGGATTTGATTAGTTAACAGTGTGGATTATTAATAAATGGGTAAACGGTGGTTCATTGTCAAAAAGAAAGAACAAGAGGGTTGTTTGCTTTGTTTCCTACTTTTGTCCGTGAGCATTTTATCTTCTTTTCTGTCGCTTCCCTGCTTCATTGACTCACTGGCTTGTTGGGTTTTGAAGATGATGTGAACAATATTATCAATGACAAATGCCTAATTAATCACACTCCATCAGTTTTGTTTGGTTGCCTTCTTTTCTACGTCAACGGCTTCTAATCAATTATTATAATTAGAATATCTTGGAGGAGTAGCAGTTTTTCTCTTTCTCTGTTGTATTTGAAGTTAATGCTGCGAAAAGTTCCTGATGATAAGTATTTTATAGATAGGTCCACATGCATGGGTTGAAACATGGATCTAAAAAAAATTCATTTCTGATCGATAATATAATAAATCCAAGGCAAATTTACCTACTTTGACTGACCTGTTATAATTAATCTGTCCTAACTCCTAATCATGTATTGTTATTAAATTAAAGGTCCATGCCTTTCTTGTCAGGTCAATGGAGTCTTGCACAGTACGAATTTTTAAAATAGGTTCGAAGCAACCTGGTAAAAAAGTCGGTTGATTTCTTTTTTCAAAGCTCAATTATAAGTACAAGTTGCAACAGATTACTTAACTACGAATATATGTAGTAAGTGAACCGATTAAATAAATCATTAATCTATAATAATTTAACTACAAGGTCTAAGGCTCGAAGCTACTCATTGAGCGAGCTAGCTAAGCTGATATATCAGATGGATGGCCCATTAGAATATCTACTAAGCCTGAACACTTGGACCAGGAAAGAAAAATTGAAGGGGCTTAGTACCAAACTTAAATGCAAACGGTTTACAGCTTCTGATGAATTCTCAGCTGAAATTCAGGGTTGGTTTGGTTTCAAATTTTGAAACCTAGATTTTCTCTTTCATACTCTCTTTTTACTACTCTTTCTTACTTTTCTCTTTCTTACTTTTTCTCTCTTTCTCTTTCTTACTTTCCTCTTTCATACCCACTTTTCTTACTTTTTTACCTCGAAATCTGTAAAAGCTATAACTTC
>JANTPZ010148758.1:939-12061 GCA_025593235.1 Vachellia pachyceras | reverse complement strand
TCCCGTCTCCTAAATTGTTTCAGCTGTTGAAATACAAACAGAACAGAACAAACAGAACATACGGCAGACAAAACACAGAACTGATCAAACCTTAACTCCATCACATTCGCCAACGAAGCAGCTCGACGGAAGACGCCAGCGGACGACTGTTCTCCGCCATGGCTTCGAAGACGCAAGCCGACGAGAACCCACGACCAAAACGGAGGAGGTGGGGTGGGGTTTCAGAATGGGTGTGGGGCGAATGGAAGATGCCAGCTCGAACAGGTGTGGGTGTCGAAGTGGGATGGGGGTGGGGTTTCAGAATGGGCAGGATATTAGGGAAAAAAACTTTCCTGCGGAATGTAAAATCCGCAGGAAGGTTTCCTGCGGAAAAATATTCCGCAGGAAATATTATTATTGTTTTAAATTTTTTTAAAAAAATAAAAGAAATACATGCGGATTTTAAAATCCGCAGGTATTTTTCTTGCGGATTTAAAATCCGCAGGAAATTTATCTGCGGATTTTAAATCCGTAGATAATTTTTTTACAATTTTTTATAAAAAAATTTAATTTTTTCTGTAATTTTTTAAAATTTTTTTAAAAAATTAACTTTTTCCTGCGGATTTAAAATCCGCAGGTATTTTTTTTAAAAAAATTAATTTTTCTTCAATTTTTTTATAAAAATTAATGTTTCCTGCGGATTTAAA
Organism: Vachellia pachyceras; assembly: GCA_025593235.1. NCBI lineage: Eukaryota > Viridiplantae > Streptophyta > Magnoliopsida > Fabales > Fabaceae > Vachellia > Vachellia pachyceras. Next base: position 11,375 of record JANTPZ010148758.1, on the reverse strand, counting down.
AATGCGTAGGAAAAATACCTGCGAATTTTAAAATCCGCAGGAAATATACCTGCGGATTTTTTTCGCAGGTATATGATAATTTTTTACCAGTGAGCAATGGAGCACGTAAATCACTTCAGATGTACTTCAATTTTTTTTTGCAGCATGATCAATGGTGAAAGAAGTATCAAGATGGCGCCCGTTTCTATCCCAGGAAAGAGACTATGAAACAAAAGCTCTTCTAAGCTTTTTAATGAGTGCTTCCTCTTTCTGAAAACATTGCACATTGATTTTGTCTTCCTCTTTACCCTTTTTTGGGTGATCTAGGGCAATGAGGCTTATGGCCCTCAGCAACTCCCCCGGTATCCAACGGTTTTTTTTTTAATCCCTGCCCTTTTTAACTGGACTAAGTAATTGGAGCAAGCGACTAATCTGGAGTCAAAGGTATGTCAATGTGTGCCCCATGATGCTTTGTGCTAAGGTGGGTTCCCTAGCTCTCTCCCAGCAAGTTTCTTTTCATGTTTGAACTCGCGTCCTCCCAGGATACGTCATCCGCTTCACCAGTGCGTCCAGCATGATCGTTGGTTTCCTGTTTGCCCTTTAGGACAAGGGGAATTCTTTCTGCACCTTTAACAGATACCATCAGTAGAGATTGGAACCTGAATAGTGGAAAAGGATATATCATAATTGTATTGACGTACCACATCCTTTTGAGAATAGTTCACATTGTTAAAATCTGATTGAATGTCATCATGATTGCCATCACTTGAATTTTTTTCAAACCCAACAAGTTTTCTGGGAATGTTTTGAATTAGCTGAGACACAAGAGAAAGGAGAAATATTTTTCTTGGGGTGAACGTTTCCCACATTTCAATATTGTTAGAATCAGCGTTGGAAGCTACTTTTTCCGGCGTGATTTATTGTTCACGTATAAGTTAAGCATGTGAGAAGAGCTTTATCTTAACTTATGTGAACGTGATTTTCTAAAGCTTTGACAGACATGTTACTCGTCAGAGTCTTAGGAACATGAGTAGTACGAGACCAACTGGTACACAGGACATCTTCGTCCACACAGAGCTGAAAGGTAGCTGCATGAGAAGATTTATGACTCCATTGAACACCTAAACTGACCAAGAGACTGTGAGGAAAATGGCTATGTAGGTGAGTAGAGATTCTCAACCATCTACGTACTATTGAAGCTTAGAGTAGTAATTACAGTGATTGAGATATTCTTCTTGCATTAAAGCTTAGCTATGAGTAGGTGATAATGCTTGTGATTTTTGAGATCACATTCAATTAATGGAATAATAGCCATTAATCACCAAGACCATAGACAAGAGAAACTTCAGACTTTTATATTATAGGCCAAAAAATTAGATCACCATGCTACAAAAATCCTAGTTAACCTTCATTACATCAGATAATAGAAGGCCAATTCAGGAAAATACTAATTATGAGAAAATAATGGGCTTGTTTGAAACAACGTTTTCAAAAGTTAAACGCGCGTTCAACAATATTTTTCTGCAAAACGAGATAATCGCCTCTACATAGTTACCTTAATTTGAGTAAAAGTATTTTTTTACCGCGTTCCCAAACAGACACAATATGGATGAGACAGCCTATGTAGCTGTTAACATATCTCAGATCAAGATGATCGATCAAGCAGGAAATTATGGGTAAAAATGTCTTTCTCCTTCCATCAAACGCGAAAGAGAAATAAAAGGCTTTAAATTTTAGATTTATTCAAATCTTTTAAAATTTTAAATTGGTATATGTATAAGCAAAAGTAAGTCTTAATTTTTCTTTTAGAAAAATACCATTTGGATACTCTGTTTGACATAGAATTAAAAAAGAAAAATCTAAGATAAGCATAACTTGATAATGGGACCATTTTCGTATAACATTTCAGGTAAATAAAAAAGAGTTCATACTTTTTAATAAAAATATATAACATAAATAATTAAAGTAATTTGTCTTATGATAAAAAATTTTATTCCATCTTTATCATCTGTTAAAGCATTAATGGTATTTTGGTCTTGTTTTCCCATCAATCATGCTCAAAGACCTAAAGGCTTCGGTCTCATTAAGTTTTGAAATAGAGATTTATCCCCAATTTTCTCTTTAAATATTAAAGAAAATTTACCATCTGATTCTAAGTAATCCATTTAATGAACAAAAGGTCCCCAAAAATTGGTAAAATTACCATTAGGTCCTAACTGTAACTGGTCCGGTTGTTATTGACGGCTGGTGAGGTTGTTAAGGATAATCGGACTAACTACTGATGGGACATGATGATAATTTTATCAATCTTTTTAAACATTTTACTCATCACTTCTTCTATTAAAGACCTGATGGCAAGTTTCGCAAATATCAAAACCATTAACAATGTTAAAGCATTCACATGGCTGTGTGACTTTAAATTAACTAATTATCGAGAAATTTAAAACTAAATAGGGAAAATTAGGATAAGTCTCTATTGAAAATTAATTAAAAAATGAGACATGTTATTGCTCCATTGTGAAAATTCAGTTGCACATTGAGAATGTCAGTTGCATAAGTAGAAATTCAGTTGTATGATGTAAAAAATAAATTATATAACTCATGATGTCCTGTTGCACAATTAATTTCTGTCAATGTGGATTTTATTCAACTAATCATTGGGAGAATTAAAGTTGTTAATGAAATTAAATATTTACCATATATAATACATACTCTCGTGAACCAAATTATTGCACTTGCTAATGTGCCAATCAGGCAAATGTCATGATCTTGACCAGTAATTGATTTTTTTTGCTTTTATAATTAATTGATGATAAATTACTTGATATAGACAAGCAAAACGTAAAGTGGGTCATATGCATGAAGAAAATTTAACTACAAAATTTGGTAATTTTTTTTCCTGGCCCACAGCATCCTTCACATGAGTGTACTATTTTTACAAGAATAATTAAATATTTAAATATAGAAAAATTGATTATGATTTTAGAGTGTAAAAGTATCATAAATAATGCAAAAATGTTACGGCCAATGAGTCGACTAATTTTGACTATTTAATAAACATTCAGATCAAGAAAATTAATGGTACAAAATACTCATGAAGTTTTTAAAATGTTGCAAAGATTACTGCATTGGAAACAACATGGGTATTTTTGCTCCGTTTTAACAACTTTATGCATATTTTTAACCTATTTTTTGTTCTTATGTCTATTAAACAGTTGATGGGTCCATTTGAAAAAGAAGTGGAAAAGTGCTTTTACTACTTACGAGGTAAATGTATGAAGAAGATTATTTCATTTTACAAAAAACACTTTTGAACATGCGTTTAGGGTGTTTAGAAGCTTTGTCAAACACCCTGATATTAGTTGACTGGACAATCACGACATTTTTACACTATTTTACAGTGTCTATGCTATGCCCATAAGGAAAAACTTTATGGGTAGATTTGCACTTCACATGGAAATTTAATATACTCTCTGGAATTTCCTTTACGTGCTCTTCTCTATTTTGGTCAAATGTTTACATTGTACAATCTTTCCTTTATTTCCAGAATTTACATAATTCTTTTCCTGAATTTTCATTTAAATTTATTTTATAATCAATATTTATGATAAAAGGAGACCAAATAGTTCTCATCGCCATCATATTCATCATAATTATCATTATTGTTTTTCTATGTTGTTGTAATTATTACTACTACCCCCTGTTGTTTCTGCTTATATTAATTTCCAAGCATGTTGGAGTTTATATGTAAAAATGTAAAAAAATAGTTTTAGGAAAAGTTTATGCTGTTGTTATTTTTTTAAAATAAATACAATAAATTTTACTAAAATTTAGGTTAGATGTATAAATAAGATTCCCAACTGGTCGAAGCCATGATAAGTTTGTGTAACTCAAAATATGCTTCAAATATGATAAATTTTAACCAAAAATATTTGGTTGATATTATATTGATATTTAAGATTCTAAATAAATAAATAAAAGCATTGACACCTGAAAAAGTCTGAAGGGAAATTAAGGGTGCTCTAATTTATTCAGAACTGATTTCCTCAATTTTAAAAGAACTCAGATTAAGAAAGCTTCGTTGAATGCCTTTGTTTTTTCAGGAAGACTGGAAGAATAATGGACAATAATGGTCTTAAAATTTAAAAGAGGGACTTTCACTTAATGCCATAGCATTACCTGTTACGACATTCTTCCAATTCATCTGGCAAATAAAATATGCTGACCCAAGATTAATGTGTTACAAACTGGTTTATCTTGAAGTGTTCATTCAAGATTCACATGAAATTGTTGGCAAACAGGTTCATACTTTATGAGGAAGGAGAGGAGAGTTTTTTTATCATGATTATCAAATTTGAACTGACCCGGCCAGGTCAACTTGGAACCTGCGGCCGACCATGGAACTAATTTGGGTGCTGGGATGATTTGGAGTCATGGCAACCCAGGGTTAACCGGTGTAATCCGATCGGACTTGGTTAACTTGATGGGTTGCAGGGTTGGTCAGGTTTAAAAAAATTGGCATTCAAAATGTCTTTGTTTGCATTCTTTATTCTTTTATGATAATTTTTGTATTGATAATTATTAGTTTACTGATAGCAGAATTTTCGGTAAAAATATTTTATTATTATTTATCTATTTCGATATTTTTTGTTGGACAAAATATTTAGTGATAACTGACTCTAATATTAATGGATGATAAATTGATACTATAATGTTAATATGTTAAAGAAACTATAAAAAATGGAGGATAAGTATATAATTAATTTGCTAATGATTTAAGATATTAAATTGATATTTGGTATTTAGATGATGTGATAAGAAATTGAGAATTCAAACTATTTCTAAAATTTTTTATTCTATATCGGTCTGACTCCAAATTGACTCCGAACTAAACCCTAGAACTCATTCAACTGGTTCATTGGCGAACAGTTTTTAATATCATCCCTTCATCCTTGTCTACTCAACAAGTGATAGAATAGGATATCTCATCCTTGTTGTCTTCTTTTGCTTCATATCAAAAAATGCATTTTATTTTTTTTTTAAAATCTCTTATTTTGTATTAGCTAGTTGTAAAAAAATATGTTGATTTGTAAGAATAAGCTCATAATTAATTAAGTATATACCAGATTTATGAGCTTTTTTCAATTGATAAATAAAGCAATGGAATCAACAATCCCTCTCAACATTACTTTGTTTATCTAGTTTGCTGTCTAAGATCAATAATAGGAAAATGGTACATACATAGTAGATAACGAGTCAGCATATATAACTTAGAATATAACTCATAAAGTAACATGTCTCTTTTGACTGGGTGCCAACTCAGTGATGGCAACCAAAGATATAGTTGTAACCAGCCAGAAAACCTCAAGAGTAATTGTAAATGATTGTCAAGCTTAACTTATTACACCTACCATTAGAGAACATTTTATAAAGCTAAATAGGGTTACCCTGTATGGACTCAACCCTAATGACTACTAGTTACACTCAGAATATTTTATTAATTACCTAGTTATGTATCTATAAAAATTATAATATAATAAAATATCCCACAGATTTCCCTAGGTACCTCTTTTAATTAGTTAAATTAGAAATTATTTCCATTATGAAGAACTAACTTAATATAGCTTGTTTGAATCAATATTTGTGACGTTTTTCTTAACCGAATTTTGCAAAACTTAAGTTAATGTACTACGATTTATATTTAAATAATTTTTAGTAAAAAGTTAGTTTTTTTTGCCTGCGAAAAAATCAATTTCATATAAATTTGTGTAAATATCATTTTGAAAAGCCAATTTAAAAAAAAAAAAGTTACCTTAACTGTAAATATGCTTTGACCAAAAAAATTGATGGTTGTCAAAGCCACATCAAACATCAGTTTAAACCTAAATTAAAATTTTCAATTGAAAATTATAATTTTTTGTCCTGACAAACACATTGCAATCATTATAATAATTAAGGGGGAAATTAATCGCTGGTAAAATTTGAAAAACAAAATAAATTAAAGTTTTACGTTATTTACAATCAAAATAAAATCTTCTACTGGCTTTTACATTTAGAACAAAAAAATAGCAATGACAAAAAAGGAACAATAAAATAGCAGTATGCTTATAATAAAAAAATTTAATTAAATTAAGAGGGCCATTTTATGATGTGAGGCATCATATATTTAGTGTGGACCAGCATGTATCATAACTCATTTAAAATTTTGGTGGAGACATGGAAACGTAAGACAACTTAACAATTGTTTTCCAATTAAGGAAATATTTTTCCCCCTCAAAACATTTTCAGAATTTTTAAATAATTCATTTTTAATATTTTATTCCTTCCTTTCTCCTGATCTATGTGGGGTTGTTTTATTGTTGTTCATGTGACTTGTGGGACAAACATTATTGTATTGTTTGAAGATTAGATTATTTATTATGAACATTTTAAGATTAATTTCTCTTACATTGAATTACAAAAAACTCACATGTACTTGAAATTATGTACAAATAACCTCCTCTCTAAAACTTAACTAATAATAAACCCCCTAAAGTTGTAAATCTTTTCAAGTCATTTGAGAATGAATAGGGGAAAAAACTAATAGTGTAAGAGTTATTTGAATAAATATAAGATTTTAGGGGGATTTGTTATGAAATTTTAAAGATTAAAAAAAAATTTACACATGACATAAAATAAATTCCAGTGATTTGTATAATTCAATCTCTCTCTTTTATTTCTAGTGCATGTTTGGAAAACCGTTGGGACGATGCATTTTGATATATGCATTTTGGCAGAATGTATTTATATTTGGATAAACGTTAGATTCACAGTGACAAAAAAGAAGCTTTTTTTATTCAAAATGTATTTCAAAAGAAAAATTTACCAAATGCTGGAATTTGAAAACTAATATATTTTTGGGCCTAAAACGTAGGAATCTTGTTATCTTAGGAGTATTATTGATTACGTTGTCTTATCTTTCTCATCATTGAGATTAACTTTTGGCTTACGCTAATTAATGGTCACTTTTTGTGAACAAAAAATAAAATATTTTCTTAAAATAGATCATCAACTTTTATAAATTAATAGTATAAATTTTTCTTTAACTGTATGCAACGTATCTTCAATTTTGTGTGAAATGGAAGACATTTGCGTATAATTAAATATATGTTGCTTACGGCTGAATATGAGTTTTACCCGCTAAAAATAGCTTGAAGTTGGGTTTTTAAATTAATTTTGGATACAATAGGGATAATAAATTTGTAATGATACATTTTCAGCAATTTTTTTAAATAATATGAGATATTTTAAGTAAAAGAAATTTGTGTACACAATACAACATTAAAATTCGAGCTTGTAAAAAAAATAAGAATTGGGATAAATCCCACATCGTCATATTAACCGTAAAATGGGATATGCTCTTGCATCGATGTACAACTAAATTTCTATAATATATAAATGGGAGTGAATTTCTATAATATGTAACTTAACTTTCATGAAAATGCAAAATAATATAAAATTTCTAAAAAAATGTAAATATAACAGACTTTTTGTATTATGCAATTGACCTTACATAAGTGAGTTTTCACAAATATGCAATGAATAAGAGCTTGTTTGGAAGCTATTTTGAAAATAGCCTGTATAGATTTCGAGACAAACCCTAAATTTTGGAGAATAACTTTTACAGATTTCAAGACAAAAGGTAGATTTTAAAAAGTGATTTATGCTTGGGAAGTTATTAACTTTTACAGATTTCAAGAAAAAAGTAAGTAGGAAAGAGAATGAGTGCAAAGTACGAGAGAAGAAAGAAAAAGTAGGAAAGATAAAAGAGAAAAAAAGAAAAAGTGAAAAAAAATGAAAGATAAAGAAGAAAAAAATAGAAAAGAGGAAAGAGAAAGAAGGAAAAAAGTATGAAAAAGAAAATCTAGGTTTTAAACTGAATTTTGTAACCAAAACAATTTTTCTAAAAAATTTTTATGCTTAGAAAAAACCTAGATTTTGGATCAAAACCTAAATTTTATAATCAAACCTAGATTCTGAGAATAGCTTCCAAACAAACCTAAGTCTCATTCGGTAATTAATATGGTAACGACGGATTTATCCCCTATACTGAGGAAAAAAAGAACATATCAAACTAAAAAAATAAAAATGGGAAATCTTCTTTTCTTAAACTCAAGGGCTAACAATAAAGTACTGAAGTGAAGTATTTGCATTATTGGGGGGCAAACACTAGAATAGGTGGGGCCCACAAGAGACGTGAGTAAATTGCCTAATAATTGGCTTCACAAACACACCCACGTATATACCCCACAATCACCAGACAAACTCTGCATGTGAATTATCATTTGCAAAATGACAATTAAGGGCCTAATGAAATCATACTGATAATCAAAGGCTTTAAAAAGTACAAGGAGCAAATTAACAAATTGTTTATTTGGCCCATTTTGAAATGCAGGAGAGAAGTATTTTTACGCAAGTCGAGATAAATATGTGAAGGAGATTATCTCATTTTATGAAAAAACACTGTTGAACATGTATTTAACTTTTAGAAATATTATTTCAAACAAACCATAAGCAGCCTCATCTCATATTGAAAGTAATACAAATTAAAATTTCGAGAAGCACACTTGTTAAAAATGCAAAAATCCTTTACACTTTAGAGTTCGAAAAGAGAGAACATTTTGTTGAATAAAAAAAAATACAAGGATCAACCGTTAAATTTGAATTTAGATCAATTTTTTTATGAAATTATACGTATTAAAACTAGTAATTTAAAACTATATATATATATATATATCAAAATCAACATTCCATCAAACTATGATCACTGGCCATTTTTTCATTCCCATCTTTCCTACTTCTCCACCTACATGATAGAGACTTGTGTCTAATCATTGAACAAAGGTATTCTAAACAATTTCTTTAAAGTATTTAATATTTTTAAGTTTGAGTAAAGGAAAAACAAGGTAAAGAAACATTTGTTAACGATGAATTTGTATAAAAAACAATTATTAATAAAAAGATAAATTATTAAGAAACAAAAATATTTGAGAAAATTGAAAAAAGTTCGTCATTGGAAATTATATTTATAAGAAAGATTTGAAAAGTTTTTATGCATAGAAATTTTGTTGCTTTGCTAATTTCGTATACACATAAGTACTGGTTTCCATTTAGATGGTTCTCAATAATAAAATTTTAAACGGGGAACATTTTTCTAATTTTCTCAAAATATTTTAGTTATTTCGAGAAAATATTATTTAACTTGAAGAAAAAAGAAATAAAAATAAATCTTATATACAAATGTAAATGAGTTTCCACAATATACAACTGATGTTCCACATATGTAAGTGAGCTTCCACAAAACTTTAAAATTGATTAGGTCCCATTTTACAATTAATTAAGAAGGAAGGATTTATCATCAATTTTTCCAAAAGTTTTCCAACTTTATAAATTTTTATAGCAGAAAAAACCATGAATCTAGATATTTATACATCCGCTATTCTCATTTAAATCCTTCTCACCAAAATAGTTTCTAGTGGGGAATTTTTTTTCTTCTTCCAATTTTCCCTTGTTCTTTTGGTTTGACAAAAATACCCTCAGTTGTTGCAAAAAAGTAAACATATTTGTATACTATTTCTATTTGATATGATACATGTACTGTATTCTAAGATATGTATCCCACATTTTGTCTTTGTATTAATGTATTTTTCATCAAAAAATATTTTCTATGACTTAAAAAGTATATATTTATGTTTCCGTTGATCACTATAAATATATTTATTTTATTTTAGAAATCATTGTTCAAAAATTAAAACTCACGATACCTATACTCATCTAAAATTTTGAAATTATATAATATTGAACTCTCTTTTCAAGTGAATTGTTAATGCACCTAACTTTCAACTATTAATAAGCATGCTGGTCAATACAATTGTTGAATTCAGAAAATGATTTAGTTTATAGCCCCAACACAGGTTAACTTCTAGGATATATGAATATTCAGTTATTTTCAGAAAAATTAAAAAGTTAGCAAATCTTATCAATTATAACGATTATCATTCATTAAAAAAATTAAGAATAATTTCTTCTTTGACATAAAAATAGACTTACCATATAGTTTTATTATGTTCATTTTTAATCTTTCCTCCTATATTTTATGAACATACACCCACTTTAATTTCATATAAAGTGCAAGCTGATCATAATATTGTAAATTATTTTTTTTTGGCCAACCATAATATTGTAAATTATTAAACCACTAAAAGTCTAATTAAAAAATCATATTGCCCATCTTGGAACTTTCAAGTCCCATCATTGAACAGTACTTTTGTGGATCTTGTGCCTGTTTGGGAAGCCATTTTCCCAAACGGTGCACGTAAACCAAGACAAAACCATCTCGAAATCTGTAAAAACCATCTCGAAATTCATAAAAACCATCTTGAAATCCGTAAAACCATCTCGAAATTCCCAAAATGCCT
>JANTPZ010148756.1:11212-23146 GCA_025593235.1 Vachellia pachyceras | reverse complement strand
TCCTTACTATTCCCACCTCCTTAATGGACGGTTGGGATTGAATCGATCCTACGGTTACAATTCATTCTCTAGAATTCTCCTTACAAATATCTAGATATTTACATGGAAGAATCTAGTAACAAATATTAAATTAATGTGGCTAGAGATGTGTGGACTTCTCTAGAATGTCCTGGCATTCTCTAGTACTCTCAAGCGTGTTCGGGAGTCCTCTGGAGAGTTCTGGATCGTTCCGGAGCCTCAAAACCTCTCGAAAAATGTCGGACTGTGACAAAATGCTCTGTTATTAAGAGGAGGGAGAAAATGGTAAAGAAAGATGTTGGAGGACCTAAATGGAAATACCAATAGATAGGGGGGGAGGGCTATTGGGAGGGAAGCACGAGTGGAGAAGCTTTTGTTGTTCCCAATTAGGCTTATGTTTTCAGAATACACAGACTTGGAAGATCAAGATTCAAGGAATAAAACGCTCTCCAATGAAGATTTAGCTTCTCCTAATTCACACACACACCCCCCTCGCCGCATTCACATCCTTCACCCTTTCTATCTAAATTTAATTATTGGGCGTGTCTGGAGATGCGGTAAAGAAGTGTTTTTACCATTTACGATGTAAATATATGAATGATGTTATCTCGTTTTGTGAAAAAATACTGTTGAACACACGTTTGACTTTTTCAAACGTGATTCTAAATAGTGCCATTAAAATTATGAACAAGCTAAATTTAGTTTTATTTGGTATGTATAAAGTGTGAGAATAAGAGAAATGATTCTTTTAAATACACACTAAAGTTTGAATGAGCTGAGTTTCGGAGCCCATTAGGGTCAAACCACGAATCCTCATCCAAAAAATATTTATAAAAGTATTTATAAATTTTTCGCTAATAACATCTTTATATTAACAGGTGTATTTAAATACTAGTTAAAGGAAATATTAGAAAATCGTTCAAGGCAGTGGCGGAGCCACTTGTTATTGAGGATGGGCAATCCCCACTCAATTTTTTGTTTACATGTAAATAACTATTAGATTTTTATTATGCACCCACTGAATTTTAAGATTTGAACCCACTCAAATTATTTGTACTAGCAAATTTGTTGTCATTTACTGAAAAATAAAAAACATGCCCTCACTGTTCTAGGGTCCTAGCTCCGCCACTAGTTCAAGGTGATTTGGATATATCTAAAGGAAGTCATTAAAAGTACTGGTAAGGACAGCTGATGAAGAAGTATTAAGTACTCTGAAAAGAGGTAAAAGAAGATTGAAAACACACCCTCATTGAGATTACAAAGATAAATTTTTAGGGAGAATGACAATTAAGTCCCAAACAAGGCAATTAATCACAAAAAGGTCCCAAAGATTCAAAAAATTATCATGAGGTTCCAGGAGTAACTGTCGAGGTTGTTAATAAAAGCTGATGAGGTTGTTAATGACAACATCAGCAGTCACTTCTGGGATCTTATGATAATTTGTTGAATCTTTGGGACCTTTCATTCATTAATTCCCTTACTTGGGACTTAATTGTCATTTTTCCAATTTTTTATTAATAAATCAAGGATTTACTTACAATTGAGTATAATAACATCATAAAGTGTTTGGGAAAGCTTCTAAACACCCCAAACACATGTTCAACAGTATTTTTCAGTAAAACGAGATAATCTCATTTACGCAAATACCTTGTAATTCGTAAATGATTAAAACATATTTTCACTGCTTTTCCACGCATCCCCATAATCTTTATAGCCCATATTCGAACAAGATTTTGTTGTCGTAAATATATCGTTCTACCAAAAAGATTATCCAAGCTGTCACACCAATTCGGTGAAACACAGTTCAGTCATGTTGTTTGTGTGTGAAAGGGAACAAAGTAGCGTTAGGGTGGGCTGGCATTGGCTCCATCGTTTATTATTATTGAAATTACATTCTAACTACTTTATTTTTGCTTTATTAGTCCTTTTTCCCGACAAAGTAGTCAAATTTCTTCTCTTTTTTAGCTTGTCTCTGCATTACATCTCATCGACCCTTTTAAGTTTTTTGTATCATTCCTCATTCACGTTATTGGATTTTTTACGGTCTGATTCTCTCTCGCACTCACGTTTCACTGTTCAGCCAGCCAGCTGAGTTGATCGATACTGTGAGATTTTTAAGCTTGCGAATTCTGAATTTGTTATCTTCTGAAAAAAAACAGTGAGATTTTAGGCGTAACCAGCCAATGACGCTGAACTCGAATCATTTGGGCCACGGTGTTGTCAGAAAAACTCAGGATACAAAAATAAAAAGTCCACAATAAAATCATAGGACCCAAAAAAAAGTGTGTAATACAGTATTTTTAATTTTTAATACTATAGTATAATATAATACAAGTGCATATAACAGAGACGAACCAAAGTGGCCTCGCTTGAAAAAGGACTACAATGATGGGAACGCTGAATATTTCTCTACCATTTACAGGGACTCTGTTGCTCTTGTGCTTTCGGATGGAACAGTTCGCAGTGCAGGGCACAAACAAACTCGCATCATACCTATCTGATTCCCCTTTGCCTCTTTTTTTTTCTCTACTGCCCCCCAGTCCCCCAAGTTTTCTTTTTTCTTTTTTCTTTTTTTAAAATACATTTTCTTTTGTGGAATTTGTTGTAAAGCTAATGTGAGGGAGCGACGGAGAGAAAAGGAGAGAGGAAAAACACAGGCCAGGAACCACAGGGAGGGGACATAAAATATTTTCTTTCTTTTTTTTAAAGTAGAAAACTTGGGTTTCTAACTTTGTTTATGCATTATGAGGATTGCTTTTTGCATATTTCATGTTCCTTTGTGTGAAATATGATCATTACCACCATTGTTCCATAATCATGGCTCTTCCTTGGGTTTATCTTCTCTTCTTTCTTTTTTGTTCTGGACTCTGTTTCTCTTACGAGCCTCGTAACCATGAAGGTAGAGTATAGACGCCTTACCTTAACTAGTTTTTCCCCCCTAAACAACTAAGGTTAATTTTCTCAGTTTCTCTTATTGTGTATATTTATGCTGCAGTGGAGGCTTTGATACGCATAAGAGAATCTCTGAATGATCCTCATGGGGTATTAAGTAACTGGGATGAAAACTCAGTTGATCCCTGTAGTTGGGCTATGATCACTTGCTCATCTGATTCCCTTGTTATAGGCTTGTGAGTTCTTCTTCTTCTGCTGCTGCTTTAATGTGTTTTTGCTTTTTTCAAAGACTAAGACGCTAGACGAGTTCATTGTTTATCTTCTGGGTTTTGCAGGGGAGCTCCAAGCCAATCTCTTTCTGGAACTTTATCTGCTGCCATAGGAAATCTGACAAATCTTCGACAAGTGTGAGGGAACCTTGCTATTTTTTCTAGCTTCTGCTCCAGTTTTCTTTTTTAGGGCTCTGGGGGATAGAGTTTTGGCTTTCGGAATTGAGACTTAGTTGTCATCACGTCATTCTGAAACATATTTGACCTCTGATCTTTTTTGTTTTTTGGTATTTTAGTCTCTTTTTTCCATGCCCGTGAATAGTCTATGCAACCAAGACTGGTCGCTTTCAAACTCAGAGAAAGTTGACCATAATTCTAATTGCAAACGGGTTGTTTGAACTTTTGAACCTATTTTGTTTGCATGTTTCCTTTGTGATTGAAGCTTATAATATCAGTTGGTTGATTGATTAATGCAGGTTACTGCAGAACAACAATATATCTGGCCAAATCCCACCGGAACTTGGTACCCTTCCTAAGCTACAGACTTTAGATCTTTCTAACAATCGATTCTCTGGTGTGATTCCCGGTTCCTTAAGTCACTTCGATGGTCTTAAGTACTTGTGAGTAAACTTTTATCTTCTTTCCTTTTCCTACCTACTTTGCCAAGAAAATGCGGGAAAATTGTCTTTGTAAGATTCAGAAGACAATCGAGCAACCAACAATTAACCTCTATTTCTGATTTGGTTGTTGACTTACGAGATCATTTCTAATATTGTTTATCATTCTAGTTGTTTTTGTCACTACTTCGCTTGGATAGATTTTCACGTTATGTTCCTTTTCCATCCTGAGAGTAGAAGGCTGAACAACAATAGCTTGTCTGGGCCCTTTCCGGTGTCACTAGCCAAAATCCCTCAACTTGCTTTCTTGTGAGTATGAGTTTTCTCAGCTCCTAGAAATTTGTTTGCTTTCACAAGTCTAAGTGTCTTGAAAAACGAAACAGCCAGCTACTTTTTGAGTCCTTATTTATGCTGATATGGTGACTCCTATCATTCAGAGACTTGTCTTATAACAATCTCAGTGGACCTGTGCCAAAGTTTCCAGCTCGATCTCTCAAGTATGGCCTCTTCTTTCATTCATTGTGCGTTTGTAGGCGTATGCTTCTGTTGAACATGATCTTTTTGTATTGATTCTCGATTTCTTCTCTAGTGTTGTGGGAAACCCATTAATTTGTGGAAGCAGCTCTACTGAAGGTTGCTCTGGATCAACAACCCTTTTGCCTGTTTCGTTCTCTCTTCCATCCTCACAAGGTACCTTCCTTGTAACGCCATCTTCAATGGTCTTGAGAGTCTATACTCTGGTTTTGGCTGAGTGGTAAACTCTAAATTTGGTCCTCTATTGATCATTTTCAATTTATCCCCTTGATGATTAATGCCAAACTTAACCAATCAATAGGCTCCAGGATTATTGGTTGGTAAATTTTATTTACGGATTGAATAATTGGAATAATAGAAATGATCTGTGGGGGGATGAAGCTAAAGTTCTACCTACCACATATGACCAATATAACGATTTCCCTTTTCCTTTTGCAACTTATAATTGGTGTTAATTTTGCAGGGCGGCGCAGGTCCACGAAAATAGCGATAGCACTTGGGGTTGGCCTTGGCTTTGCTTGTCTCACACTGCTGTCTGTAGTTCTTTTCTGGTATCGAAAGAAAAGACAGCTCCGAGCACTTTTGTATTCCAGTGGTAGGTAATATTTAAACTGAAATTCTTTAATCACATGATAAACGGCTCTCAATTTATTTTTTTTTCTCTTTTCTGGTTTTGTGGCAGATTATCAGGAAGATGAACTTGTTCGCTTGGGGAATCTCAATATTTTCACTTTTAGACAGCTCCAACATGCAACAGATAATTTCAGCTCTAAGAACATACTTGGTGCTGGGGGTTTTGGCAATGTGTATAGGGGTAAGCTTGGAGGTGGGGCACTGGTTGCTGTGAAGAGGCTGAAGGACGTCACTGGAAGTGCTGGGGAATCACAGTTTAGAACTGAATTGGAGATGATCAGCTTGGCGGTTCACCGCAATTTACTTCGCTTAATTGGATATTGCACTACTCCTAATGAGAAGCTTCTGGTTTATCCTTACATGTCTAATGGAAGTGTGGCATCCAGACTTAGAGGTTGGTATTCTCTTACCTTGTTCTGATCTTGTGATATGCGCTTTTGCTGATAGGTCCTTTCTAATGAAAGAGTCATCTTCATGCTAGTTCTAAGTTCTAACTTTCATTCTAAAATCTTGTGATTTGCACTTGAACTGAGGTTTAACAGTCTCAGGGGTACGTTATAGATTTGATGGATTCTCCGCTTAGTGGAAGCAAACAATATGTAGAAACAACGTGTCCTCTGATGTCTGAGGAAATTTTTTTGGATATGCTAATCCTGTCATGTATATCAATATTCAATAATAGTATTTGACGTGATTTCTGCTATATAGTGTGATTTATGTATATGCTAATCCTGTTATGATCTCTCTATGCTTATTCTGTAAAGAACTCCACTTATCAAATGTTTACCTTCAATTTTCTTGTGTGACTACATGCTTTGGCTGAAGAATTTATACACTCAACTTTTTTACTGAGATCCCATGAGCATTTATTTATGATATAGGCAAACCTGCTCTAGATTGGAACACGAGAAAGAGGATAGCGATCGGGGCTGCCAGAGGTCTTCTGTATCTACATGAGCAGTGTGATCCGAAGATAATACATAGAGATGTTAAAGCTGCTAATGTGCTTCTGGATGAGTACTATGAAGCCATTGTTGGTGATTTTGGCCTCGCTAAGCTCCTTGATCATGCCGATTCTCATGTCACGACTGCTGTCCGTGGCACTGTAGGCCACATTGCGCCAGAGTACCTCTCCACTGGCCAATCATCTGAAAAAACTGATGTATTTGGGTTTGGTATTCTCTTGTTGGAACTCATAACTGGAATGACGGCTCTTGAGTTTGGAAAAACTGTGAATCAGAAAGGTGCAATGCTAGAGTGGGTAAGTTCTTTATGGTGCCTTTGGTCACACGTTGTTTAGCTGCTCTCACTGCCTAATTGGATTTTTCATCAAGCATGCCCTTTTTTCCTAGTGCCTTCATTATCCTTTGTTATTTCTTCTAGTAAGTTCTGAGCAATGTCATAACCTAGTAGTGTACTGTTCTCCATCGCATAAAGGGAAAATCTTTATAGAAGTAAAAACATCCAGAGTAGGCCTTCTCTGTGTTGAAGGTAGTGAAGTGTGGCGAAGTTTGATGAGTGACTCAGTTCCTGTACATAGGCTAGACTAAGTCCAGTCTCCTTCCAATAATATAGGGCATGCAATGCAAGTTGACATTGGTAACAGTGGTCTTTACATATTTCTATTGATGCCTTACAGCCTAAAAAAGATAAGTAGGTCAATCTAATCAAGAAGATTTGTTAGAGTTGGACTGTTTCAAAAATTGTGCCTAACATCTCTGTCTATCTATTTTTGTTAGATAGTTTACCTTGGAACTTTTTCTCCAAGAATCATGAACTCATTTTACTATCGAGAGTGAGCAAACATGTGATGAGCTGGCTGTAATGTAAATGTGTATCAATCTTGTTAGAGAGCAGAGATCAATAATGTTCATTTTGTTGAGACAGGTGATGAAAATACAGCAAGAAAAGAAGGAGGAAGTGTTAGTGGACAAAGAGTTGGGAAGAAACTATGATAGGATAGAGGTAGGGGAGATGTTGCAAGTAGCTTTACTTTGCACTCAGAATCTACCGGTTCACCGCCCCAAAATGTCGGAAGTGGTTAGAATGCTCGAAGGCGATGGCCTGGTGGAGAAGTGGGCAGCTTCACAGAATCATAATAATCTCAACATGAGGAACACCTTTCACAGCCACAGTAGCAATAGTTCATCTTCTCGCCTAAGCACCACCCTTGCTTCAAAACAAGATAAGAATAATAATGCTCATGATCGTCCCAGCATGTTTGGCGTGGAAATGGATGGCGGTGATGATGATGATAAACACTCTTTGGATTCCTACGCCATGGAACTCTCTGGTCCTAGGTAAACAGACGAGGTAGAGAAATTAATGAACCGAAAAAGGGGGAAACAAGAAGAAAAAGTAAGGAGGATGAATTTTTTTGGTGACGATCAAAATTCTTTAGAGCAAGGGTATATGAGTCTTTCTCTTTTCTAGGACATCATGATGTACATATTTATCATACAATTTTTTTTTTTTGGCCAACTATTTATCATACAATTTTATGGCTTTGGGATTTGTCGAATGATATTGGCAGTTTGGCAATTGGCACAATGAGTTTTTGAAGTGTCCCTGAGTAATTAATTAAACGACTCTTGTCATATCTTAGTGTCTGACAAGTGTTGGGCCCATGAAGCTTCTCTTTTCAAGTGTCCTTACTGGTTGTATAGTGAATAGTTGGTAGTAGTACATCTTCTTATAGCAGGAGGGTGTGCGATGTTAGGGTGGGACAGAAACAGAAGAACATCATGACATTCTTCTCTCTCAAGAACATCACCACCACCACCATTGTGAGAGGGTTTTTCTTCCAGTTTCAGGGTATGGTATTGATCGGTTTGAGCGAAGAAAGCAGTGGACTTTGCTGTGTCTCAACTGTGGGATGTTGTTGTTCAAGAAGGTGGTCTCGCAATCTGAGCCATTTGCTGTGGAAGAGGTCATTTTCTATGGGATGCTTTTGTTTTGCAGGTCACGCGCACTTGCTTTTTATCAGTGAGATTCTTTTCACTGTTTACTTTGCGTGGTGATTTCTTATATTTTCTTTTTACCTTAAAATTGTCTTGTACTGTTGTTTAAGTACCCTGCTACTATACTATAACCTTCTACCATCAGCTATTTGATATAATCCATAATGTACCCCACAAGCATTTCACTATTTCTTTTCTTTCTTTCTTCCTTATATCTTCATTATTTAATATAAAAATTAAATACTAATTTGTGGTAATTATGTGGTTATGACCACTCCTTTAGGTCTTTACTACGCAATTAATATGGATGTTTTGAGGAAAAAGTTGCAAAGTTGAGAGGTAAAGTGGACTAAGTTTCTAGATGTAGTATTTTGCTTCTTCACATTCAATCTGAGTATTTCAAAATGGCAGAAACGAGAGATATCAAAAGTTTAATCCAAACAAACTTATAAAAAGGGTGTGTGGTTCATACTGAACTGGTTTTAACTTGCGGTCAAAAACTAATAACGGAGTCTGGATCGACCCTCTTTAAACAAAAGTAAGTTTTGAAAATAATAGTGAAGCTTGCAGATTTTACAGGGATTCCTGATTCATTTCACAATCTAAAGCAAGCAAGTTGGCCAGAACTGATCCAACAATGAGCCCGTTTGTGAACATAGTAGAGGAGTACTTTCAAGATGAGATAAATGTATGGAGGAGATTATTTCGTTTTGCGAAAAAACACTGTTAAACGTTTATTTAATTTTTAGAAACATTGTTCTAAACAAGCTCAATTTCTTTAAAGCCCTAATGAACTTGCACTTTAATATCCTCACGCCATATAGATTATCGGGTTTTTGCCATAGTCTCAGTCAATATATAAAGTTTTTGAAAAAAATAATTGTTAAGGGGGCACTACTCAACTCATAGATAAGTTCTAATTAATTTTAAGACAGTTTTAGTTTGTTCAAATATTGAAATACAAATAAATTACTATTTATACTTATCATTTTTTTAAAATTAATTTATTTGATTTGCACATTGGTTATAATCTAATTATATAATGATTATTTTACATAGATTATATAATAGACATCATAATTAAATACTATATATATTTTTTGATATAAAGCCAATTAACTTTTTTTTTGAAATCAAGGAAATTAATTTAATTTTATCTAAATTAATTTATCTAAATATAATCTATTGATAAATATAAATATTCCATAAATATATGTTATAATTATGTAATGTATCTAATTTTTAATCTTTATAAAAAATTAATTAACTCTTATACTAAGGTATGAAGTAGTAATTTATTTAACTTCTTTTTTATCTTTTTAAATTAGTAGTTATATCAATTGAAGGATATACTTAAAAGTTTTAAAATAAAGGGTAAATGTGCAATTTTATCAATAAATTATGGTCAAAAAGCGTTTGATACCATAAAGTTTTCGATGGTGAAAACATACACATGAAGTTTTAAAAAGGGTGCAAATTCGACAACGCTGACGGTTTTCTGAAACGAATGTTCACAGCGTCCACGTTGGCAAAACAACAAGACATGCTTTTAAAACTTCATATGTATTTTTGTACCTCAAAAAATTTATTGTGCCCTGACACTCGTTGGTCATACTTTATTAGTAGAATTGCATCTTTATTGGTAGAATGCTCTTTGATTTTATTCCTGTCTCAATACTCTTCGGTTTGATCGCTGGCAGCTACCACGATGGCAATGCACAGAGATTTTCTAGCCGAATATCAACTCCAACTTGCCATAATAGTCCTCGTCTTCACGAAGTCATCGTTAATAAACTTAAAGGCGTTAGAGACAGCTCAACAATTGTAACATGTTAACCTCTGATTTAAGTCATTTTGAAATTATAAGGAATAACAGTTTCAAATAAACTAAACTTCAGGGACCAAAATTCAAATCAAGTGAAACTTTAAGGACCAAAATTTATATTTAACCTTTTTTTGAAATTCAAGTCACTAATCAATATTCAGTCATCAGGTCATGTCAGTAAACTTAATAGCGTTAGCGACGATGAAGGATGATTGTGGCAAAAATACACATGAAGTTTTAAAAATATCCAGTCATTATGTCATGTCAACAAAACTTCATATGTATTTTTGCACCCTCAAAAATTTTATGGTGCTAGACACCCCTCGGTCATAACTTTATTGGTAATATTGCTCCTTTACCTTAAATCTTGCCTTGCTATCTTGTCAACTTGGATGTTGTTAACGTTCGTTTCAGAAAACCGTCAGCATCGTCGAATCTGAACCCTTTTTAAAACTTCATGTGTATTTTTGCACCCTCAAAAATTTTATGGTATCAGACGCTCTTTGGCCATAATTTTATTGATAAAATTGCACATTTGCCCTAAAATAAAAAACGTGTAATGAGATTTCGGCGTGTTTCAGAGTCCTTCGTAGGTCGCATGGTGGACCTGCCCTTTATTCCGTTTTCGGTTTCTCTAATTTCAAATTTCTTGAAAAATCGAAACTTTCACAGCCACAGCAAGCTACCGCCGGTACTTCTGATAAGCCAACTACTATGTGAATTTTAAATTTCTAATGGCTACTCAGCCATCTTCGTCTCCTATCCTTTGTGCCTCTTTTAACCAAGATTACATGTAAATTCATGTATATTTTTGAACCCTCGAAAATTTTATATTATCAAACGATCTTTGACCATAATTTTATTGATAAAATTACACATTTGCCCTAAAATAAAAAACAACGTGTAATGAGATTTCGGTGTGTTTCACCATATGTTTGGATGGAGAGAAAATGAGGGAGGAAAGAAAATTTGGAGAGAAAATGGGGGGAGAAATGAGTTTTCCCCTGCTTGACAGGAGAGAAAAAGTAGGAGGAAGAAAAAGTTAGAGAGAAAATGGGTGTGGGTCCCACCACATTTTCTCCCCAACTTTTCTCTCCACACATGGAGAGAAAATGAAGAGAAAACTTTTTTTCTCTAATCTACCCACGTACTCTTTTATTACTTTTTCATTTTAACTAATTAAGTTTAAATATAACTTTTTTTAAATTTTGACTTTCTTTTTTTAAAACAATAAGATTTAATATATATTCTAATATCTAATTTATTTTTAATTGCTTACTAAAACCTCACAACATTAAAAAATATAATATAATCTTATATAAGTTATGTTTTTTTTAAATATAATAACTGAAAAGATATATTTAATAAATAATTTGATTTTAAATTATTTAATGATATTAATGTTAATATAATTTTTTCATTATCATATTTAATTTGATATTATACTTTACATATTTTAAGGATATTTTACTTGTTACTATTTATTAAAAGATTTTTATTTAAGGATATTTTAGTCATTCAACCATTTACCCATTTTTTTCCTCTATATTTTCTCTCACCCATCCAAATAGGATAGGTAATAATATTTTTTCTCCACTTTTCTCTTCTCTCCATTTTCTCTCCTTCCATCTTCTTTCCTCTCAACTTTTCATCCCATCCAACAGAGCCTCTCAGAGTCCTTCGGAGGTCGCACGGTGGACTTGCCCTTTATTCCGTTTTCGGTTTCTCTGATTGCAAATTTCTTGAAAAATCGAAACTTTCACGGCCACGGCAAGCTGCCGGCAGTACTTCTGAGAAGCCAACTACTATGTGAATTTTAAATTTCTAATGGCTACTCCGTCATCTTCGTCTCCTATCCTTTGTGCCTCTTTTAACCAGGATTACAGGTAAATTCCACTACCAGCTAATTCCCTTCAATTCTGAGTTTACTGGAAACTCGGCTTCCCTTCGAAATTTTTCTGTGTTTATTCCGCTCTGGACTGGAGCCCTTTTCACGCTTAAAGATGGGGATCATGTCGTGGAGCCTTTGAAGTTTAGTTTTTTATGTCACTTTTCTGAAGTTATCGGGAACGGAAACATTTGAGTGATGATCTTTCTTTGTCTCATTTTGTTCTGGTTTGAGTTTTCAGTTGCTTTGCCATTGGCACGAGGGATGGCTTCAGAATATTTGACACGAATACAGGAAG
>JANTPZ010148756.1:0-11192 GCA_025593235.1 Vachellia pachyceras | reverse complement strand
TAGAATTGCATTACTCATGTCACCAGAAACCGGACCCAGATTTGAATGTCCAGTTCCTGGAAATGAGTTGGATGTGTTACCAAAACATGAACTTAGGTTAGACTCGACAGCATTCTGTGACTGCCCATCTCCTTGATAGAATATTCTAGAACTCGATGATGATTGGGATAACCCTCCAGCCACCCGAGAAGGGGCCATGGGGGGCACCGCCCCTTGTTGACTGGAGTCTAAGTAGCTCTCGAGAGCCAGGCCTGACTGGTATCTAGACTAGCTAGAATATTATGTCAACACTAAAACAGCGTACATCAACACTAAAAGAGAGACATAAAACCATATAATGACTCTTCAAAAGTTCACAAGATATAGGTAAAAGACTTATTGGATAAACAAGTTCCCCTGATTTTATTTCTTCTTTCTTAACTTTCCGAGTTCCAACTTAACAAGTTCTGTCAAATCTATGGAGTTCTGTGCAACCAAAAGTGCCCAATAATTTTATGAACTTCTCAACTCTGGACGCGTTCTGAGATCCATCTGATATAAATATGACAATAAAATTTTGAGTATATATTAGCATCCGCAATAAACAAGCTTCGATAAATAAATAAAACCAAGCCATGGTATACATTACAAACAGACCCAGGAAGCAAACCATGATGATTTTCCCACTTAGAGTTAGGAAAATCATGATTAATCAATGACATCCACAAAACCCTAATTGTTCACAATTTAGAGAACAATCTGCATAAACATAAGTACAAAGCTGAAAATACGAAGTTTTCATACATTCGGACGGCCAAATGGCGATCATATTGCCATATTATATAAACAAAACTATGAATCAATCCATCACCAAATTAAGCCGCAATATTCAGCACACAAGCTCAGAGGATAAAACACTAGTAGTAGAACCAGAGAGCTTGTATCGAATGAGCAAAGTGCGAATTTACGGTCCACAATCCGCAAAAATGCAAACTTCAAGCCAAACAAACATCACAAAACTGCTAGCCAAGTATCAAGAGCAATAAACAAAAAATTTCAACTCCCAGGAAGGAAAATGAAATGATATGGCTTCACAACTTGTGAGATCGATCATTAGTAATTGAAATTGAACCCAATGAAGCATAAAGTAGACCGGTAAAAATGATTTGAATGCAAGGAATCAGAGGGAGCGAACTACTCACATAGACAACGCTATCTGCAGAAAAAGCTCAACTTTGCCCAAATTACCAAACTAAAATCGAAGAGAAAATTAATTTTAATTATCAAATGTTAAGTAGAGAGAGCGAGAGAAACGCAGAAGACCGGTGGTGTTTATATCACTAGCGCGAATGGAAGTATAGGAGTGACCGTCTGTAAGGGTCTCTTTTCTACATTACCGGCTCTGCGCGGTAAACCATAGGATACGTGTCACAAAAGTACTATAGAGCTCAGTCGGCGTTAGATTCCGCGGCCACGAGGAGAGATCGTCAACCACGTGGCACCACTAAGGTATTTCCACGACAGTACAAAATAAATAAATAAATAATTGAGTTTTTTTTTTTGAAAATTCCTTTTAAGAAGACATTTCATAATTTTAAATTAGAATGCGATCCTGGACTAAACATGGATTTCAAAATACTAGAGAGAGAAAATACATTATCCTGAGTTAAATATGAGTTTTCAAAATCAATCTCTATTATTATCCTTTCTCACTCTATTTTTTGTTAGATATGATTAGTTTTGATGATGTCAAATAATCAAAGAGCAAAAAGTTTTATAACCATATTGATTTACAACTATATTTATGCATTCTTTTTAATTGAAGGATGATGTGGTTAAATAACTCAATATGAATGTTAAAATGTTTTTAAATAGATGTTATATCATCTTTCATTAAGTTACCATTCATCTAAGCTTTATTTGGATGCTCAAAACCATTTCTTGAAGATAAAAATCGAGTTTGATAAGTTTCTGGAGCTTCCCGAAGCAAAAATTGAGTTCCAGAAAGAAAAAGTGTTAAAACTCGAGTTCTGGATCATCAAAAACTCGAGTTTCAACTTCTTAGTGTCAAAACTCGAATTCTGGATCATCAAAAACTTGAGTTTCAACTTCTTAGTTTCAGAACTCAAGTTCTGGGTCATCAAAACTCGAGTTTCAACCTCTCTGTTTTCTGTTAGCTCGACATATGTCTGATATTTTGCTTATATCTCTCAAACTACAACTCCGATTGATGTGAAACTATTTCATATGAAACTAGACTCAAAATTCGGTTTATAAACACCAAAACCAACATCAAATCATTTCATATGAAGGAGATACAATTTTCGAAAGTTGGAGGTTGAATTGAACGCTTTATCAGTTACTTGCTTATTGTATCTGTCATAACTTTCTTTGTATAATAGATTTGGAATTGATTATTGCTTCATGTGAAAGTAGACATACATAGCTTTCCATTGATATATTATTTGCAAGGTTTGGAGCTGAATTGAGAGAGTTATGGGCATTGCAAGTTGAGCCATGTGCTAAAAGCTGGACTGTGATCTGTGCAAGCTGAGTCAGGTGCTGAAAGCTGGATCGTGATCTGTGCAAGTTGAACTCATGAAGTAAAACCCGAGTTATACATTTCCAAAACTCGAGTCTCGGGCTTCTGAACTTCATCTCTGAAAATTGCTTTTATAAAACTCGAGTTCCAAGTTTTTCAAAACTCAAGTTTCACAACTGTTTTAGACATCATGATATAAAACTCGAGTTCCGGTTTTTCAGAACTAGAAGTTTCACAAACTTGCAATGAAAACTTGAGGTTTTGAATTCAAATTTTTCAAACATGTTATAGAACTCGAGTTTCAGTTTTTCAGAACTGGAAGTTTCACAAACTTGCAATGAAAACTTGAGGTTTTGGATTCAAGTTTTTCAAACATATTATAGAACTCGAGTTTCAGTTTTTCAGAACTGGAAGTTTCACAAACTTGCAGTGAAAACTTGAAGTTTTGTATTCAAGTTTTTCAAACACGCTATAGAACTCAAGTTCCAGTTTTTTAGAATTGGAAGTTTCACAAACTTGCAGTGAAAACTTGAAGTTTTTGGATTCAAGTTTTTCAAACATGTTTTAGAATTTTTTTTCAAAACTTGAAGTTTTACAACTGAGCTATTTATTCCTGTGATAGAACTCGAGTCATGAAGTCTTGCAAACTCGAGTTCCCTTTTCCTCTGATATAACTTCTGACACAGCTACGCATAGCGTCTACCAGAGCTTTCCTTTTTTGTGCTGGAACAATTTGAATTTCACTTGCCCCCATAAATGCATTATGCTTTGACTGAGTAACAGGAAATGGGTTCGATAAATTCCTCTCCAGCGTGGACTCTCAACGGACAAATTCACAGACGTTGGACATACAGGCTGCAGCATTTATGACAGACGAACGAACGTGCAGCTATTGTGAGTAACTGTCAGAAGCTTCTCTCTAATGGACTTTCAACTTCAAATTAACGGCTAATTCAAAGAGCCTCGATTATAAATGAAGAAGCTCTGAAGACAGAAAAATTGACGACGAAAAAGCTTGAACGCACATACTGTCTATAATTGCATCTTCTGTCATTTTTATTCAAAAATTTCTGTGAGCTTCAGTATTTGACTATCCACTCTTTCAAGAAAGTTTATCTTGTCAAACTTTATTGTATTCCTGTGAGATATTCAAGGTTGGATTGAATTTGAGCTGAAAAACAGAGTGATGAGACTCTGTTTGAGTGCGGTTGTAAAGGGGAGTGAGCCTCCTATTGTAAAGGCTCGGTGTGCCTTATGTGTTGGTGATAGTGGATAGGAATTCTCAGAGGCGCTCTGAGGACTGGACATAGGTCAGGAAGACCGAACCAGTATAAATCGCTCGTGTCAATTTTCTCTCTGCTCCCTTTGGTGATTTTGTTTCACTTCTGCAATTGAGTTTTTAATTTTAAAAAGTGACCAATTCACCCCCTCTTGGTCAAATCCTACACAACATTTTTGTCATTACTATTATTTTTGTCAACAAAATTCACTCGAATGAGCTCTCAAAAATTTCAAACTTAATTCAAATAAGTCACAGAGTTTGATCAAATGAGCTTTTAAAACCAACCTCCATTATTACCATTCACTACTACATTTTTGTCATTCTCTATTCAATTTTTATCAAAAATTTAAATTGAGTTTTAAAAAATTTTAAACTTCATTTGAATGAGCCACAAAGTTCATTCGGATGAGTTTTCAAAATCAATCTCCGTTATTGTCATTCCCTAGTCCATTTTGTTATTCTCTATTCCATTTTCAGCAATAGAATTCATTCAAATGAATTTCAAAATTTATTTGAATGAACTTTTAAAAAATTTCAAACTCTATTCGAATAAGTTTTCAAACCAATCTCCATTATTGTCATTCCCTACTCTATTTTTATCATTTCATATTCTATTTTTGTCAATAAAGTTCATTCAAATGAATACCATAGCTCATTCGAATGATCTTTTAAAAATTTCAAATTTCATTTGAACAAATCACATAGTTTATTAGGATAAGCTTTTAAAACCAATTTTCATTTGTCATTATCTACTCCATTTTATCATTCTATATTCTATTTTTGTTAAAAGAGTTCATTCGAATAAGCCCCAAACTATATTTCAAAAATGGAGTATATCCTTTACTCCATTTTTATCATTCCATATTCCATCTGTTGACAAAAATGAAATATAGAATGGCAAAAAAAGAGTAGGAAATGACAATAATGAAGATTGGTTTTAAAAGCTCATTCGAATGAACTATGTTGACAAAAATGGAGTAGAAAATGATAAAAATGAAGTAAGAAATGACAATAACGGAGATTGATTTTAAAAACTCATTCAAGTGAGTTATTCATCTTCTGGATATTCGAATGAACTTTCGAGATGATTATATATTGAAATTTTTAAAAGTTCATTCAAATGAACTCTGTAACTCATTTAAATCAACTATGTTGACAAATTGGAATTAGGAATGATAAGAATGGAGATTGATTTTGAAATCTTATTCGAATGAAGTTTAAAGTTTTTGAAAGTTCATTCGAATGAACTATATAGGAAAAATGGAATAGGGAATGACAAAAATGAGGTAGAGAATGACAATAATAAAGATTGATTTTGAAAGTTTATTCGAATGAATCATGTGACTCATTTGAATGAAGTTTAAAATTTTTGAAAGCTCATTTGAATGAATTTTATTGACAAAAGTGGAATAGAGAATGACAAAAATGGAGTATGGAATAACGACAATAGATATTGGTTTTGAAAGTTTATATTTAACTTGAGAGCAATGTGACATTTTCCCTAAGATTTTAAAATGTCTATTTGGTCTAATGTCCTATTTGGGATTATAGAAAATTAAAATCATGATTTGTTCTTTTACAATTTTAAAGGTTTTTTTTTATATTTTTCCTTTTTTCCCGAAGAAAAACAAAACTGAGTTCTCCTAAGTAAACAAGGAAAATTATTTTCTAAAATGCTCCAAATATAAAGGTCAATTTTTATGTTAATATACTAGGGGTTAATAAGTACTTTTCACATAGTTAATAAGGCTTGCGTTCAACAACATTTTTTCATAAATGGAGATAATATCATTTACACATTAAACATATAAATGATAAAATCACTTTTCTACCGCGTTACCAAATAAGCCTAGCATTGATCTTAGGCTGCATTTGGCGTATAATCAAGAGCCGCACAAGATGGAAGGAACTCAACATGAAATCCCAACTTTAAACATGCTTGGTATCTTTCACTTGTGACAATGATAGAAACCAATTCCCTTAAATTTCCCATGATCCGTTTTCCTCACAACCTCTATGAACTCCTAATTCTTTAGCTTTCTCCCTCCCCATGTCTAAACACTCATTTGCTCCAACCCCAGCAACGGCCAACTACACCCATCACTGGCAGAGTCCAATACCTACTAAAAGGACGACAACCACCACCTATCGTTGGCGACAACCTACCCTTTTCTTCTAGATTTGTCAACAACTACTATATACTTAGGGCTAGTTTGAAAGTCTTTTTAAGAATAGTTTTTACGGATTCCGAGGAAAAAGTAGGTAAGAAAGAGGAAATAGAAAGAAAGAAAAAGTAGGAAAGAGAAAATTTATTAGGAGAGATGGTGTGATTTAACAAGAAAATATCTTTTTCAAAACCAAGGTTTCAAACCGAGGTTTTGTATCCAAAATAGCTTTTCTGAAAAATGTGAGTACTTGGACAAAATCTAAGTTTTGAAGTAAAACTTAAGTTTTAAAATTAAACTTAAATTCTGGGAAGTGAAACCAAACAAGCTTTTAGAGGACAACGACCACCACTGATCACCGTGAACGAGGAGGACAACCATTGCTCATTGCTCGACGAATAATAAGGACAAACTTACTCAGATTTGTCAAGCTCCTACATCGAGAGGACGAAGCTTCGCCGCCGAGCTTCTCAATTCCATCACAAGTTTGGCTCTGTCTAGTGTCGGGCAGAGTCTAAGAAAAGAAGATTCAAGCAAGACAGGGATTGGCGATGGCTAGCTAGGGTAAAAGTCTACCCCAATGGTTGGATGGAGAGAAAATGAGGGAGGAAAGAAAATTTGGAGAGAAAATGGGGGGAGAAATGAGTTTTCCCCTGCTTGGATAGGAGAGAAAAAGTGGGATGAAGAAAAAGTTGGAAAGAAAATGGGGTGTGGGTCCCACCACATTTTCTCCCCAACTTTTCTCTCCACACATGGAGAGAAAATGGAGAGAAAACTCTTTTTCCCTATCTACATACCAACATACTCTTTTATTACTTTTTCATTTTAACTAATTAAGTTTAAATATAAATTTCTTAAAATTTTGACTTTCTTTTTTTAAAACAATAAGATTTAATATATATTCTAATATCTAATTTATTTTTAATTGCTTACTAAAACCTCACAACATTAAAAAATATAATATAATCTTATATAAGTTATGTTTTTTTTAAATATAATAACTGAAAAGATATATTTAATAAATAATTTGATTTTAAATTATTTAATGATATTAATGTTAATATAATTTTTTCATTATCATATTTAATTTGATATTATACTTTACATATTTTAAGGATATTTTACTTGTTACTGTTTATTAAAAGATTTTTATTTAAGGATATTTTAGTCATTCAACCATTTGCCCATTTTCTTTCCTCTATGTTTTCTCTCACCCATTCAAGCAGGATGGGTGATAATATTTTCTCTCCATTTTCTCTCCTCTCAACTTTTCATCCCATCCAAGCGGAGCATAAATGAGATAGCTCGACTTGAATAAGAGGCCAGAATGGAAGGGAAACGGGGAATATTGGAATAATAAGTGTGATTTAAAAAATAAAACATAAATGGGCGGGTATGGTAGCCCTAGGCATGCCTGTATCCATTTCTATTTATTTATCACACGTGTAGGTTTTAGTCCGCCCATAACGGATTAGCATTGGGTAGCCAAAATCCGAAGAAATTTCCGCTGGTTTGTTGGGAGGGTTGGGTGGGTCATGGCTATTTTGTTCTATCGTAGATTCTCCTAATCACAATACAAAACTTTAATTTTACAATTGAAACTAGATAGTCCCTTTGGGGACATTTGATAAGATTGGAAATAAAATTGAAACAAAGCAATATTGAGCCCGTTTGGGAGTGCGGTAGATAAATAATTTTACGCAAGTCGAGGATTATCTCGTTTTACGGAAAAACACTATTGAAGCGCGTTTGGCTCCCCATAATCATTGCTAAACGCACCCGTTATAAGTTATACATGCTCAAACGCTAGTATATACATTTTAAGTTTACATTCAAATTTTAGTTTAATATCTTAATTTTGTAAAGTGTATTCTTAATTCTTTAATTTTAACACTTGGTGTTACTTAACAAAACTTAAATGCTGACTCATAATTATTTTTATAACTTAAATTACAATAAATCTATTGACCACAATTTTATTTTAATTTTAAAATGTAAAAAAAATCATATTATAGAGTTCAAATTAAAATAAACCAGTTTGCAATTTTATTTTTAAAATATAAATCATAAAAATAATTATAAGTATATTTTGTCAACATTTAATGGCAAAGTAGTTAGCATTTTTCATTAAATAAAATTGAAAATGTTAAAATTAAAGAGCTAAAAATACATCTTTCAAACTCAGTAAATTAAACTGAAAATTAACATAAGTTTTAATGACCAAACATATAATTTAGCTAATGGTAAAACCAAGAACAAAACCAGATCACTTTTCAAAAGTTTAATGGTATTATTGTTGTGTGAGGCAAAGTGCATGAATATACAGAAAGTGAAGCTCATATGGAAACAGTTCTGGTAATTGATGATGCCCTTCCTTAATTTATGGTCTAAAAGAAGGAGAATTAATTATTTGGACGTTCACTCAATAGAAAATGAAGGAAACATTTCTCCAACCAAGTTATAGGTGAGTAGCAATATAGTAACTTTTCAAACTCAAAGAGCACAATGCCTAAAGAATTAATATGAAAGCGAAAATTCAAGAAACGGCTTCCTATGAATCTGCAGTACAAAAGCTTTCATTGGACCAATTATTAATTTGGGGCTGAAGAATTAATCTGAAACTTGTGGAAAGCAATAAGGGCTTGAACTCTGGCTAGCTCACCTTCTGCATTGTAAACTTGTTGATATAACTCTGAGACGATCCTCACGCACCCATACACTGGCTCTTCAATCCTACAATTGTGCCTCAAAATCCATTGTATCTGCTGCTTCTGCTCTCACATGTGATGGAATTTGCTGCATCATTATAATTTTAGCTTTAATGTTTTTGTCATTTTCTTAAAATTGTAGGCTGAAATTAAAATATGGAAGAATATATTAATTTTTTAAATTAATTAATGAATTACCTGAAGAATGCTCCCAACCCTGCTATAGCACCATATATTTGGTGAACAAAAGTGAATCTTTGAGGATTATGGGCAGGAAAATAAGGAGAGAAAATGCAATCGGAAGGACATTTGCTACTTTGGTTCCTGCAAGCTGCACATCGACCCGATGAAATCATGATTTGATTCCAAATCCTTCAAGAATGGAAGAAAAAATACTACGAATCCAAAGGGAACCTTTGACCCCAACAAAGATTTTATCAGTATCTTTTTAGTTGACGCAGAAGAAATCTTACAAAGATATATTATGATCTCTCATTGGATATTTGTATTAGGATGATGAGAAGCTTAGAAAGAAAGAATCTCCAACGGCTATATTCTAATAGAGTAGGAATTGAGGGATTATGTCCTTTTTAAGAATTTGTGCTCCACATTTATGAATTAACAATATTTTTTTCAAAATCATGCTCATTTACATCACATTGAATGTTTGTACCGAAAAAAGGAAAACCAGATCGAATGGATTTAGGCACTTAGCACGTTATCTTTCTTTCAATATATTTCACAGAATATGTTCAAATTTCTAGAGGCAAGAGGGACAGTCCCTAAAAGAAAAGAGTGTATGGACTTCTGTTGTTTATGCAATTCATAGGGGAATTACCTAGAGATCCCAAGGATAAGATTTAATTATTAAAAAAGTCTTAATGATAAATAAGAAGTATAAATTTGTTATTATTTCCTGCATTGAAACTTGTTATTTTATGCTTCTCAATTGATATTGAACTTTTAGATAATAAATATTTTCCTTAAGACCTTGTAGTAACTCCCCTTTATTCAAATGATAACACACAGTAAATTAATTGTACACACCCAATAATATATCATATATATAATTAAAAGGTTTGGATAGAAAATAATATCTAAAAGCACAACACCATGTCACTTCAAGTTTTGTACATTTTTGTTCACCGAGTTGGCAGGGTTGACTCTCAAGGCTACTATAGTTTATCATCTCAACTACATATAACACACACACACACACACACACATATATATATATAGTCCAATTAACTAGCCTTTTTTTTTTGCCAACAGTCCAATTAACTAGCTAGCTAGTAAAGAAAAGTTTTGTTTATATAAAGCCTGATAAAACCTAGTTATTACTTCTACATATTATGATTATTGCATCAGATCAGCTGGTTCATGATTCTTGAAAGAAGCAGCTTCGTCATTACTTGTGGGTGTGAGCTGCAGCATCAGAGCAACGTTTCAAGGACATACATCTACATCCCAATCCTGCATCAAAATTGAATCCAAATCCATATATATGATTAGATGGTATTAGCCATGTGGTTAAGCTCTTAAGTACGGTTACTTTGTTATAAGTGTGCATGGTAGTCTGTTATAACAAACTAACCATACTTAAGAGCTTAACCACATGGCTCATAAATGGATGTATAACGATCAGCAAGCATGTATTATCCTAATGAGAGTCGTTAATTGATCTAAATAACAAATAAATCTTTTAGAAGATGGCTTGCCTGCTCTTGAGAAGTTGAATTTCCTGCTGATGAATTAGCATGGTCCGCCATGAACATGTGTCAAAGGATTCCAAGTGTGAATGCATTGAACTCAACACCTTCAATCACATTACAATTTAAAATGTCATAAGCTTCCCGAGATATGTGTTTAATATCGAATATTCTCTCTTTATAAAAATGTCATGAAATATTGAAAATGTAGCAATAATATGCTAAGAATTTTAAAGCTTTTGAAGGAGAATCTCTCTCTCTCAC
This sequence comes from Vachellia pachyceras, assembly GCA_025593235.1. NCBI lineage: Eukaryota > Viridiplantae > Streptophyta > Magnoliopsida > Fabales > Fabaceae > Vachellia > Vachellia pachyceras. Next base: position 543 of record JANTPZ010148756.1, on the reverse strand, counting down.
ACACACACATCGAAGAGCCTTCGGAGGAAGAGGAGGAGGAAAAGGAGCAGGGTCTTGCATGAGTAATTTTTATTTTTTTAAAGATGAAACTGCAGTTTTAACCTCACAATTAAAAAAGTTAAAACCTTATTGTTGTGAGGCAAATCGCATAAATATATAGGAAGTGAAGCTCATATGGAAACATGATAGGGACTTTGTATGGGCAAAGTCCCACATCGAGTAGTATGGGCTGCTTGATGGGGTATATAAGCTCTTGGCTCTCCTACCTCAACAGCTAGCTTTTGGGGGAAGGCTCTCCAAGGGTTTGTGTGCCTATCATTGGTATCAGAGCCGGTTGTCGACGTTGGTGAGAGGGCTACCCACGGAGGGTTCTGACCAGCAGGAGGCCGAGTGAAGTGCCGTGGAGTGCAGCCGACGAGACGTCGGCTCTCCGGGGAGGGTGCATTGATAGGGACTTTGTATGGGCAAAGTCCCACATCGAGTAGTATGGGCTGCTTGATGGGGTATATAAGCTCTTGGCTTTCCTACCTCAACAGTTAGCTT
>JANTPZ010148736.1:1623-16878 GCA_025593235.1 Vachellia pachyceras | reverse complement strand
ATGTAGAGGTTTAGAGGTTACAAATCACATCAACCTCAAATAGAGTTTAACAACTCAATATATTTACATAAATTCATGCAAGCAAGAGCATCATCTTCATTCATCAATAACTTATTCTTTACCCTTGCTTGAGCCTCCACTTACATGGTTAGTTGGGGAATAATGAGATTTTTGAAAATCCCAATAGCAAAACTAACTAACAAAACTTGTGAATGTGCATGTAATACTTTTCAAAATGTATGTATGATCAAGGTACATGTGACATATTCAAACATTTCATTATCATGCATATGGCCATAGCAATCTAGATCACATATCATACACAACAACAAGTTCATACATCATAGATTAATGCACCATTCACTACAAGTTCATAAAATAGTTTAGAAGAGTTAGTAGTCTTGCTACCTCTTTAGCTTAACCTCCTTTTAGCTTTAGAGCTCTCTTGGATAACCTTCCAAATATGCTCTTGAAGGCTTCAACCTCCTAACCATGATACCAAGGCACATTCATTAACTTCATATCATTAATTCAAGCAATAATTTACAAAATCGCAATGATACTTCCTCTTGCATTTTCAAGACCCTTCAAGTTCAAGACTTGACTTTTATGGTCCTTAATGCTTCTTAAATCCCTTTCATATTTTTACCCTACACAAACTTCATTCTGAAGCCATTGAAAGCATTAGAATCATCAAAATCCCACTCCCTCTATTTCTTTTCAGATTTTCGAAAAAACAGAAAAAGAAGGGTTCTTGGATTTTTCAACTTTTCTTTTCATATACATGTATATCCTTGCTTTCCAATCACTTTTCATGCATTATACCACTCAAATACATCTTTCCCTCTCAAGTTTCCAAATGGACAGCACCTCCCCAAACACTTAGGGTTTCCAAAAATTTTCACAACAACCAAAACAACCATCAAAAACCATCAAGCTAGTTTTTACTACTCAATAAAGAACTTGCAACCTTTTTCTACCTCAAAAGCCTTCTCTTTTCCATTTTCATACCTTGAAACCCTAACTTTTCATCTTCAAAAAGAGGTCTTTGATCAAGGAAATCAACCATTAAAGAGGTAGTAGAAGTTGCAAGGAGTAGAGAAATGTAAAGAGTTGGTTGTTTGGATGAGTACCTTAGGTTGTATGAAGCTTTCCTTCCTCTTCTTGTGCTCCCAAAAATGGCGAAATTTTAGACGTTGGAGGAGGGAGAAAGTGGCATCCAAAATGAGAGGAAAGAGGAGGGAATGTTGTCTTAAAAGCGCTCTTGAAAAATTGAATGGCTAGGATTGTTTCTTTGTCACCAAGTTTCATCCTTTAATGGCTAAGATTGTGCCACTTGTCACTCTTCTTGTGGCTCTCATAAAGTAGCACTTAATGCTCTCAACCACCCATTAATGATATGTACTTGGCCTTCTAGAAGCTTAGTTAGGTTAACTAAACCATTTGCTATCCAGTTACTTGATCCGGTGGCATGCATTTCCGTAACGTTCCCTGTATACGGGTAATTATCTTTTTGCTTTTCCGGAGACTTTCTCTCTCATGTGGCACCATTCCCTAGGCTCCTTGCCCAGGTGGCGTCATGTCCTAGCCCATAGCATCTCCAGGTTTCCCTCGTAACTCGTCAGGTTCCTCAATTTGCGTGCAACACCGTAAAATGTGCATCCAGCAGCCAATTTGACTTAAGAGCATGGAAAAAATCTATATTTTTCCCTGATAATCCAGCCCTTTTCTATTCCTCCAAATTCTTCCTGGATTTTCCGTAATTAATTTTCTAAGAAAATACTTTTTCGGGGCTTTCGGGCACTATTGTTCTCCGTACAAAAAAACTGCCCGCACCGGATACCGGGTAATAATTTGATTAATTACTTTATGACCCAACTAAACTTTTCTCAGTTTGGGTCTCCGGCATTTGAGGACTCCTGCTACCTCAAATAATTATTTCTCGGTCGTCCTTAACTTCGAAATACTTTATTTACCACTTATTTACGAAAATGCCACTACATTTTTTCTACTTTTGCCATAATTTTCAAAATGCCATCACTTTTTCTACTCTTTCTTAATTCCAACCTTGCCCTTGGCTGACTTTGACATTTTTTGTCAACTTTGACTTTTTGGTCAACTTTAAATTTTTGGTCAACTTTGACTTTTTTGTTTACTTTTGACCAAATTACTAAAATGTCCTTATTATTTGATGTATTTCATGTCCTAGGCCTTTTTAATCAAAATGACTATTTTACTCTTGTCATTTAGCCAAATGACCGTTTTACCCTTGGGTCATTCTTACTTAAAATCCTTAAGACTAGGGATTTAGTCAATCACGATCTTTCTTGTCTAGAGGCATTTTCCTTTCTATATTTTCATATCCATGGGCATTAACTCAACCCATGACTATTGGTTTAGTCTTCATTTCCAATTACCAGAATATGCGGATATTACAACTTTGGCTTCAAATATATCATTTTCAGCAACATAAGTACTTATACCGAGAGGTCATATCAGTAATAAAAGAACAAAGTTATTTATCTTAAAAGAACAAAGTTATTTATCTTTGGCATATCTTTTGGAAGTGAACCTGTCACACCTTGAAAATTAGAGATGACCGGCACGGATTATGAGAGATCTCACACTCCGTAAGCCTAGGATCGAAAACATTATATTCATCAAAATACTAAGTAACATAATGTACATTTTCATTTTCCAAGATTTTGGCATAAAATATATCACGTGTTATTAACATTACGATACTTGTAGAAATTTCAGCAGACTCTCCTCTATAGGATAGACATCCCGAAAGTTCTACTATAACTTGAAAATTTAAGCAGTATTGGAGCAATGCTCCACCAGAGTATTTACATATTTTCTAAAATATAGAGAAGCCCTTGGATGCTACCTATAGCCTACGTGGAGCATTTAACCTTCAAAATTACATAACCAAAAGTTTATATATACATACACCAAGCAGTAACAATGAAAACAGAGCAGCGACTTGAACAGCAACACGGGGCTCTTCACTGCTCAACCAGGGGTCTAGGGTCAACTGGGCTATCTAAAGCCAAAAGTAAATTTCCGATGAATAACGTCCCATAAATATAATCGTCTAAATTTAAGAAAGTAATCTAAATCATTTAACTACGATAAATATCGTAACAATAAATTTTAGTTTATGCAGAGTATAAACAAATCACATTTGAAACTGCGTATCAAAACCATTCGTTTGCCAAACTCAATTTAAAAATAATTTTCAAGTCTCAATTTTCGTAGGACTTCAACAGAACATAATATCAAGCGTGGACACACCGTCCACGAGGGTAAATAACCAGGCGCAGCTCAAGGCCACGAAAACATGCGTGAACACAGTTCACGAGGGTAAGTAACCAACAGCCGTAGCTCAAGGCCATGAATAACAAGCATGAGTTGATAGCCACGAATAACAGGTGTGAGTTAACACCCACAAATAACAGGCGAGCTCGTAATTAACCATGATACACCAAGGACTAACAGTACTGCTGTTAGTAACCATCATTCTGTATTCAATCCTCTTAAAAACATTCTCAAACATACATGGGATAAATTTTCGAATCATTCTCAATGGTAAAGCTATTTTGGAATACTTTATAACAAGGATCCCATCATGAACATTTGCAAGAAACATCTCAAAACCAATTTGAAGCATGCACGAAGTGTATATCATTTAAATTTAATTTTTTCCACTGTCTCCATGCATGAAATCACAGCGATAAAACATTTCGAACACATACTATAACACTTTAACCTTTACAATAATCAATAAGATGATTAAATAATTCCGATAAATCTTTCTCAATGAAACCATACTTAAAACGTAATAATTAAACTAAAAATGTGAAATACAGTAAACCACACTTTATAAAAACTATAATGGGACGTCATTCACTCACCTTCAAGACTCTCAATGTATAATTTCGCTATTCTTTAGCTTCTAACTTGTCTTCTTTCACTCATATCAATAATACATAAGCATATTTTTTTTAAGCCAGCAATACATTTCTAACACCCAGAAAATTCCAGCTTCCTTCATCAATCTTTAAAAATTCATAACTTAATTTACAAAATTCTAAATGCAGTGATTCAAAGCTCTATTTAATTCTCTTTTCATCCTCTATAAAGAAAAAATAATAATCAGTATCATAGTTTCCTCCTCAACTCATCAAATCCATGAAATTTCTACTGCGCCATCAGAATTTCCAGTTTTTCTGCACCACTTTGTAAAATTCATAACTTCCAATATACTTAACCAATCAACATGTTCTAGGACTTATTTTAAAGCTTGACATATGTACTAAATGCTCACCAAATTTCATGGAAAACAAAATCCATTTGATTATCTAACAACCTGTTTGAAGTTAGCTGTCCAAGACAACAACAAAACAGCTTATATCCTCAAAACTCTGATACAACTTATTCTTGATTCAACATATTTATTTCAATCTGATAACATACACACAGAGCATATTAAGCACGCCACACACATATATGTATGTATATTATTATATTTCTGCAATTAAATCCTTTCCTCCACAACCATAGCACGTGCGTGTATGAATATATCATTACTTTGCTTTTATCTTAACTTCCTCTCTAACATTAAGCCTTCTCATTTTACAGCTCCAATCCTTATTCCCTCATCTAAATCAGCAGCAACCCACATAAAAGGAAATATTCAACACACCACATGACAACCCAAGCTCCCATCGCACAACCGAAAAAAATTTTGGAGGATGGAAAGGGAACCTGTTGCTTGCAGAATGAAAAGAGGAGAAGAGGAAGAGAACTCCACAGCAGCTCTTTATCAGAGGGGAAGAAAGACACGACGGCACACCACCGATGACGGCAAGAAGACGCTCCTCTGGTGAACACTGCACCACCGACCTTGATGCTCTCGCTTTCACTAGCGTCGCCCTTGCTCTGCTCTGGAATCAGGAAGAATGAATGAGGAATCGTGCAGAACAAAATTCAGCCAGGTATTAAAATGTGGGGAGGGTAAAATGACCACTTTGCCCTCCCACACTCTTGCTCTTTGCATTCCGATCCTCCTTTTTTTTCATGTTACAGAATCAATCTATCTACTCCAAGAATTTTGCAAATTTGGTGATTTGATGAAAGAATTTGATGTTTGTTAATATCTTGTGTGATTCTTTTATTTTTTTTCTTATCTTTTGGGATGCACTTAGTCAAATAAAACTTGTATCTACCTTTATAATTTCTTTTTTTTGTTCATCAGTCTTATTTTGTTCTCATTATCTCCTTGGTTTCAGTATCTTGAGCAATATGGGGAAGTAAGCATGTTGGGTATAAAGGGTGCTGATGCGCCAAAGTGGTTCTAGTTATTGGAATAATGACATTTCATTATCTCCTTGGTTTCAGTATCTTGAGCAATATGCCAAAGTGTTTGTATTCAAAGGATTTGACTTGAATGATTTGTCTTAATATCTTGTGATAATATTTAATAATAAGACTTTTAAGATATATTATATGATGGGTGGCAAACGCAAAAGTGCTGGAGATACAATTTTGATTCAACTGGATGTAAGTATTTTCTATATTTTTTGCCATCAACAAGTAATTTTGATGCATTGTTTCATATTTAATTATTTATCATATCATATATATTTTAATTCACAGTGCCTTCAACAACTGTCAAATATAGAGTGTGTATTCTGTTTTCCGTTTCACATATGAAATCATCCAAAGTGGATCTTTTGAAAACTTGTCAGAGGTGATTTCTTCTTTGATGTCAATTAATATTACTTTTATTTTCTTTGAAATGTTACTAGCAAAAAGTATCTATAAATTCTCAGCTTTTTGTACGAAACAACATTACACTACTAATGAGATTGATTTCATTCAAGATTTATTGGCACAATCTCTCCTCAAACATGTTGGTGAATTTTGAACATAGGTTTACAAGGTTGTTAATACATAGCTAATGAATTATTAAATACAATTCTAGTTATTGTTTTCTTAAAATAAAGTAGAACCTATCACGTCCATTACTAGCATAAATGGACATGAGAAGGGGTAGTTTTCTTAAAATTAGACGTGCGTGGGGTTCTTCAAAATAATAAAAATAAAGAAAATGGAAATCTCTATAATTTTTAGATGGTATGAAATTTTTATAGTATAAGGGCAGATGGAGCCAAGCGGATCAAGACAGTGGATTGTCAATCCACTGCGTCTAGGTTCAATTCCTATCATTTGCTTATAACCAAGTTACTATTATTTCCTTTTCTGCTTTTGTGTGAAGTTTATTTGTTTTTCTTAATAAATTATTCGCTACAAAAAGGATTGTTTGTTTAGTGAATGTGTCACAGTGCATTAAGCCTTTTTTTTAAAAGATGAAGTAGTGCTCTAGAGGTCTAACTCATAACTTTGCGTTGAGGTAAAAATTTATAGAAGTGCTTGGTATTAGTTACACCAAAGGGTTTTGATAGAAAATACATAATGGGAAATTATTTTTAAAAGAAAATAACAAACAAAGTTTCAGGGTTTCTAACAGAAAGAATAAAACAATTCAAGTCTTGTATCCCTTTTGAAATAAAAAATACTATAAAAAAGTAGGTCTAGTCAGCTCAATTGGACCAGCTCAAACCGCAATGTGATCATCAGTAAAGATCAACGGTCCAAGTCAATCCGTTGTAACAAACATTTTTATCATTTCAAAAATAGAGGAAATTATGCACAGGTTTCAAGAAATAGAAAAAAAATCACCACCGCTGGCAAAAAAAAGAAAAGAAAAAAATCACCACCATCTCCTCAGAAATCATGAAATGAAGCTAGAATTTTATGGGATCTGGATTAAATTAATTGCAGATGTGAAAATACCTCCTTAAGTCTAGTTGTTTGAAATGAAAATTGAAAGAGAAGAACATAAAGAAGAAAATGGTAAAAATATCTTTTTACAATTGTAAGTAATCTAATCCAAACTCTATGGTACTCCAACTCATGTCCATGAATTTTAAGGATCTCATGCTGATTGTTTTTGTCCTTTGGGAACCTTAATTCCAATTGGGATTTTGAAATTCAAATAAAAAGTAAAAAATGTCATTTCCATTGTTTTTAATCAGAAAGAAAAGAAATGGGAAAAAAATGGTCACGATACATGCTGGATGGGGCCCATGAATTAGAGTAGAATGCTCCATTTCAAGCAACTTTGTTAAGTCGATTTGTCATTCTGCCATTTTATTATTCCTTTTTCATGTCTACCAAACACGATAGACTTTATAGTATCTGTGAAGACTTGGAAAATGCTTGTTGGCAACTAAACACAATGAATGATGATAAAAATTTAGGTGATGTTAAATTATCCTTTCCTCCTTACCTATGAGCACATGCGAGAATTTGGAGAAGATCTCACAGAGATTCTTATAGGGAGAGTCTGATAACCAGAAAAAAATGCACTTAGTAGCTTGGGATAATGTGTGTTAGGAGAAAAGGGTAGGGGGCCTTGGTATGCGACACTTAAAACAGCAGAATAATGTTTATATGATGAAGCTGGGATGAGACCTTGTGAAGAGAAAGGATGCCCTTTTGTGTGAGAGTGATACGAAGCAAGTATAATTGTGGAGATGACCTTCTTCCTACTATTAATACAAAGAAACCTGGTTCATGTGCTTGGAGAGGAATCAGGAACTTTTGGAAGAGCGCCCAGGAAGGGATGGAACATGTTAGAAATAGAAATGGGGATGATGATGTTCGATGAAAGTGGGAGAAAAGTGGCGACTTCACAGTTAGCTCAGCTTATAGGAGTCTGAATGATATAAGGGAGGAAGGGCAAACGTTGTGGCCAATTATTTGGAAACTTAAAATCTCTTAGAGAAGTAAGACTTTCGCCTGGGTAACCCTTCAAGGACGCCTTATAACTAACTACAGGAAATAGAAAAGGGTTCTTCATCTAAATGGTTCTTTTGATGTATGCAGTAACTTTATGGAAGATGACCTTCATTTGCTACGGGACTACCATAAGGCAAGGCTGTTTTGGGAGGGTATAGTGCATCCTTCATATCACTCATCTTTCTTTGGTTCTGACATTCATGTATGGTTTAAACTAAACATAACAAGGAAGATAATGAGAGAGGAGGAAGACTGGAAGCATAGCTTCATTATAATTTGCTGGCTTATTTGGCGAGCAAGGAATGAGCACATGCATGAGGGTAATGAGGATAAATACGGGCAAATATTCGCGCAAGCTAAAGCCATCCACCACTGTATTCTTCGCTCGAGGACTAAAATGAGTGGAGTGAATCTAAATGGTAGATACCTCCTTCTGAGAATACTTCAGATGGTATACGAGTCATGGTGGACTGTGCGTACTCCTATGCTTCTGATACCACAGCTTGTGGTGGCATCCTAATGAATGGGGGAGTTATTTTTTAAGGCTCTATGATGCGTCTGGACCATGGGGATTGGCTTACTGTGGAATTATGGGGTTGCTTAATGGGGCTTAAAAAAGCATGGAATAATGGAGTAAAGAAGCTCACTCTGACCTCAGACTCAGCGAAAACTATCGGCCTCCTCCAGAAGGAGGTATCGGATCTTCATGAGCAACGGAGCTTGATTATCGAGATAAAAATAATGCTCAAGCGGGACTGGGATGTCAGTTTGGAAATTAGAGATAGAGATGCAAATGAAGCTGCTGATTGTATGGCAAAGAATGCACTTGGTAGTGCTCTCGGACACCACATCCTTAATAGATCATCTACGATTGCTTTCTGAAGGCAGCGGGTGTCACTTAGTTCCTTTTTTATATTTGTTTTGTCTTTTTTGTTTTTATTTCCGTTTGTATCAAAAAAAATTATCCTTTCCTCCGCCTATATAACTAGTTTACAATAATTAAGAAATTTGATTAAATTAATTAATTAAAATAAATGTGTGGTATTGATGAAAACCCATTATAAAGTGTGTAATCAGCAACTATTTAAAAAAAAAGTAATACATATGTGAGGCAAGTATAGTAAAGTTATGCTATATTTGAGATTCAGCCAAACGTAACCTCTTAAACTCTCATGTTTAAAACTGAAAAAAAAAGTATATAACACCCTATGAGTTCATCGAAAGGTATCCTATAAGAGCCCCTTAATTAACAGCATGGCTCGAAAAATCATACTTGACCAGACAATTTGTACGAACCGGTTCTTTGTTCTGTCTGTTCACCCCTTGAACCGGTGTAACTCGGTTTGATCCGCTTTAAACCAGATGAACAAGGAGTAACTTGTAAACCAACGGGTTAGGTGGGTTACGCAGTTCAAACTTCAGAGATGAAAAATATTGAGGCAAGAATCAACAAAGATGGATTAAGAAGGAGAAGAGAAGAATAAATCGTGATAGGTGAAAGAAAGGAAATCAGTGACTGAGAACAATTTTGCTGACTACAGATTATTACAACAGACTATGGAGACGAGACAGGTTGAAAAAGAGAACAATGGAATGAACGTGAATTTTGGGCTGAAGATTTTCGTGAAACCACGACCATTGACTTCGAGACGGTGTCCGTTTTCTCCTTTGCCGCCTCGGTTGAAGCTTCCTCCCCTTGATCTCACTGAAGCCTTTAAGGAAACACGCAATTAGGTGGCTTGACTCCTTCCTTCTTCTATGTTAAGTTGTTAAACTAATAATAAAAGGGCAAATGACAAAACTAACTTTGAAGGATTTAATATCATGTTTTTTATTTGCATAAATTTAACCAAAAAATAATTCATTCAATCGATGATATACTGTTATGAGAAGAGGAAGAGAGAAGGAGGGGAGTAAGTGTTTAGGTCTTTATTGGTTTGGGCCCTTGTCAATTTAAAAAAAGCACAAAAACTACCTTTAATTCCCTAATTCCTATTTACACAAATTTACTTAAGAGGAAATAAAAGAAAATAAATTCATTTTAGTCCAATTATTTTCCATTATTAATATTTAATTAGGTTCTTAAAATTTAAAATATGTATTAAGTAAGATATTATTCAAGATTTAATCAATCAATTAATTTTTATAAGATAAAATATAATATATTAAATTATATTATTGTAAATTAGTTTATATTATTTAAATACAATCGATCTGACGCCTTGTTGACTTCAATCTAGCCTCTTAACCCTTAAATTATTGTCCTGACTGGTTTACTGTTCAGATATTTTGAAACTGTAATGGTTGGAAAAGCATTATAATGACATTAATATACAGTGACTACAAAGGTATTATGACATTATAAAAGGCCATTACTCGCATCTGTGATCTCTACACCAATAAATCAATATCTCTAAAGATGAGAGCCCCAACTAGGACGGTTGCCAAGTGGTTACTTGTTTTTTTTATTGCTGTTGAGTTTCTCATCCCTATCTCTCTCGCCGATGCGGCGGCGCATCCGCTGTACTCCTACCGGTGGCTACCACCTCCAAGATCTTATATGCTTCACTCACAACCTGGGGGAGCCGGAGTTCCTCCCCTTCCACACGGATTGCCTCCCCGTAACCAAAGAAGCCCACCGCCGCATAGTGGAGGATCGCCTCCTGGTCTCAGTTGAAGCCCACCGTCACCCAAGAAGCCCACCGCCGCATAGGTGATTTTGCTCTCGCAGAGTATCAGATTCCGTGGACAGCTCCTCGGGGAAAAAAACCATATAAGAAAAGGATTAAATGAATAGTCAGTACTGCTCCGTTATATTGACAGAGGAGGGAGGGGAGAGAATTTTTTTCTTCTATTTACAAGGCAAAATCAATTTATTAAATTTTTATTTAAATGTTCAATTTGAATTTTGTTTTATATGTACAATGGCAAGTAGTTGAATTTAAAAGTTGAGTTAATACGGAAGGTGATTTATAAATAAAATCAAATGAATTTACAAGTTTTTAAGAAAAATTAACATCTTAAATGTTGTTTTTAAGAAATAAAATTTAAAGGGAAAATAAAGTTAGCAGAAATAATTTTGTGCATTGATTAAATAAGTTAAGTCTTATAGAATAATTTTATTTTTTATTTAAGAAAATTAACATCTTACTTTTTACACAAAATGAAAATCAATAATTAATAATTACGATATTCATTTTCTCAGAAAATAAAATAAAAAATGAATTGTTTGGTATGAGTAATTGGCTAAATGTGGTTAAGTTGAGCATTAGCGCAGTACATTTTTGTCCCATAAATTTTTATGAAAAAGTAATTTTACTCTAAAAATATTTTTAGAACAATGTTATCTAGGACTAAGCAATGGGCGAGAAGGGTTGACCCAATGGTCAACCATTAGCCCACCAGTTTATTTGTTACTTGATTCGAGTTAACCCGCAACCCGATTAAAACCTTTTTAGGCCTAGTATAAACGGGTTAGTCCAAACTTAGTCTGACTTGAGCGGGTTACAGGCTAGCCAATTTACATTTTTTTTTTTTGAGGGAAGATTGACAAATGGTATAAGGTTGAAATTGTTGATGTATGTAGATGGGTTGTTCGGTTCTGTGAAGAACTGAAATAGATTAAAACTTGGGGCATAAGAGATGTATGTAGATGAGTCTTCAATTCCTTAATAACCTGGGGCATAAGAGATTAAAACTACCTGATAGAGTATGAAGCATGTGTTAATTGAATCTGTGGCTTTTGTTCTGGGTACGCATGTTGTTTGGTTCTTTGAAGGCGGTTTGTTGAAGGTGAAGGCCCTTCGTCAACCGCTACGAGTATATCTATCAACTGTTGCGGCATTGCCCTGATCTACGAGTATATCTATCAACCGCTGCAGCATCGCCTTGATCTACGAGTATATCGCCAAAGCGCCTCCCTCCTTGATCCACCATTCTCTCCTGGAAGCCTAGAACTCGCACGATATTTGACACTGGATTGACAGACGATGAATCATCAAAATTGGTGCGAGCCCACTAGGGAAAGATCCTAAAAACCCACAACCAATCTGAAATATACACACCCAAAAAACACTACCAGAAAAATGCCATTTAGTGACTGAAAATCTGTCAAAAGGTTAACGAGGGTCGCTAATATTTTTCATTGTTAAATGGAAATTTTCCAAAGGTTAACGATCCACTTGAACCTTTAAACATAAAAGAACAAGGACCCTAAATGTTGAAAAATGCCACAAGGTTGATCAAACCTTGATAAGTCGTTAGTTCAATGAAGAACATTAGAGAGAATCCACTCTCAAGAAGCAACTTGCACAATGTAAAGTTTATAATAATCTCCAATATTATTCATCTCAAGAATGAGGAGTACAATGTATTTATAAATATTACATTATGAAATTCAATTTAAAATATAAAAAGATAAAATTTAAATCTAAAACCGATATATATCCTAAATCTAGAAATAATGATATTCAAAAAAATATCTTTTATCTAATCTACCTATTTTAAATTACAATTTTTTGCATAAATAAAATAACAAAAGATAATCAGCATGTTAGACCAAAAATATGATTATTTATGCCCAAATGAATCCTCCTATGTATAGCCCATGGTCCAAGCCTAAAATATGATCTGCAGGTCTATTTTCAGCCCAAATCAAATTAGTAACGTCCTTAGAGTCTTCTTTCTCATCTGTTGCTCCAAATGCTATTTGCTTCGTTAAAATATCTTGCATAAGCATGTTTAATGCTTCCCTAACTGTCTTGGCTCTTGCTCTTGTGATTGGTCCACTTGGGATTTGTAAAGCCTCGTTTGAATTTGATGAGTCATCTTGCTGCGTCGTATTAAAAATCTTCAACAATCACAAGATGGTCAGACAGATTAGATCCAATGGACTCACCGGTATCAAACAAATCTTGTCGTCTCCTGTTAGACATTTAATTTCAGACGATGTAGAGGAAGTGGAGCTGAGAAGAAAGAATAAAGAGATGAAGAGGATGGTGAGAAGGCGGCAGCGTAGCTTCTGAGCTCCGAGGATAAAAAAGAGAAGTGGATCAAGAGACTGCGAGAGGCGGAGAGGGTTTAAGGCTTCAAGACTCAAGCTAGGTGTTAACTGTGGCCTGTGGGGGTTATGAAAAAAATGGTGATATAAAGTTGAGTATCGAACATGGGACATGTGAGTGTCCAAGTCCAACTCTTTTAACACTAGACTAAGAACAAACGTTGAGATTTAAAATGAAATATAATATTTTATATAAAAATTGATACATAAAAATATAAAAAATAAAACAGTCGGGCATGAGCAACCCGAGGCCTTGCCTGTCCCCATCCTGTTTATCCCACTAGCTCGCTCGTTACGGGCTGCTTTTTGGGCGGGCCCAAACAAGCAAATCTCGTACCGGGCTCGGGTGGGTCCACCTAATTCCGGGTCATTTGCTTAGCCCTAATGTTACCTTTCAAATTTTAAAACATAGCAACGTTACTCTTAATTTAACATCTTTAATGATTAGCTGTTAGTTGAGCCATTATATCAGGGGCTATGACAAGTGGTTTCCAATTAACGTTTTTTTAGCTCACACACATAATTTTTTTCCAACTGCAGAAACCATGATTGTGAAACAAAGAGCACTTCAAGCTCATTCCCATCTTCCCTAACCTCGTCACACTCTCCTCCTTGACTCTGCCTCTTTAGAACTATGTTTTAGAAGGTAAAGCTGAGAGCCCAGACTCCAGTAAGCACCCAGTGTACTTTCAAAATGATTAGCTCAAATGTGATCCAAAGTTAGAGTCTTTCTAGTTCACCCCTGTCCTAATCTCATCAAAAAGCAAGTTACTGCAACTATCTGTGCTTACTAATTGTTTAGTCTCATCCATCCCATAATATAACAAACTCTCCCCATAATCCATTATTGAGATAATAATTATGCGCAACACTGACATGTTGTTGGATTAAAGCCATCTCTTCCATACACAAACTCTGTTTTCTTGATGTAAGTGATATGGTTATTGCAACTCCCATGAAAAGAGCTGCAACTAGTAGCCTCACCCCCAACCTTAGACACTGGCTGATTCTGAATAGCTCTCATGAAAGTACTATCTTGGGTTGAAGAATGAAGTTAGAAGTAAAAGCGTTACCACTCAAAAGATTTGAAGAGCCTGTGAAGGACACTTTAGCATGGTGGTAGGAGCAAGAGTTGGCGTTGCCTGAGAGTGATAATGGTGAAGCCGGTATGGAATTTTGAAGAATGGTTAAAAGAGTATATTGGTGGTGTTAATAAGGCTTATTATTCCCATGAATCGATGAAGGATTCATAAGCATCATTTTCTTCTTAAGCTTGGTGTTCCAATAATTCTTGATATTGTTGTCGATCCTCTTAGGCAAATGAACTGCTATATCGACCACTTGTGTTTTTTTTTCACAATCAAATTACTCGCAAAAATATATAAAAATTCTCGAGCCTCGTAAGTAATCACAAATATGGTTGGGTGCATTCCCAACACCGGAAATAGCAGCATAGCACATGACGTCGCCACTTTGAGCATACAAGGAAGCTATGTTATTCTCAATTTCTTGGAGCTCATCAACTTGCTCCCTCATCCCCTGTCGAATGCAATATCCAGGAAAAAGAGACACGCACAGAGAGAGAAGGATCGGTTTGACAAAAAAGGGGACCTTGGTGCAAAGAGGAAAAGAGTAGGAAGGTAAAACTGTCATTTCACCCTTCAGGTCAGCACCTCCTTCTGCATTGTTCTTTATTCTTCTTCTTCCTAGAGATTAGAAGCAAGCAACACAAGAGAGAAGGAGATAGAATGTGGTAGGTGGTGCTGGGTTCATGGGAGAAGGCGTTTTTAACTCATTCAATGTAATATTTAGAAAAACAGAGGGACTTGAATGTAGAAAAGGAAAATGCGGGAGGGAAAACTTGTAATTTACCCTCCCCACACGTGCCATGTGGCAAGTCATTTAAAACCTTTAGATGCATAATCTTCATTCCTATTCTTGTCGGCATCAGAGCACAATGCGGAGAGGGAAAGCGAACGTGTCATCGGAGCTTGTTCTCACGGTGGAAAGTGTTTTTGGCTGATACTGTTGATATCTTGTTTTGATGATAACAAAATTGTGCTAAGAGATTGCAAAATGATTTTTTGAATCTCAAAGTTTTAAAGTATTGATTCAGTGCTTCATGAAAATACTCGAGTGTTTTAGTCAAAGTATTGACAGTACTCGAGCATTGGAATTCAATGCTCCAGCACTGCAAGTTTTAAGCTTAAGAAAAATTAGTGCTCCCAGATAATACTCCAAGTATTGACATGAAGTGTTGTCAATACTCGAGTATTGGAGTGTAGTACTCGAGCACTGTGTTTCAAAGATAAGTTTTTAGTCATACT
>JANTPZ010148719.1:0-10714 GCA_025593235.1 Vachellia pachyceras | reverse complement strand
GAAAATTTAGCGACGGAATTTTCCGTCGCTAAATCCGTCGCTAATTTAGCGACGGAGAATTTCTGTCGCTAATTCCCTCGCTAATTAGCGAGGGAAAATTTCCTCGCTAAATCCGTCGCTAATTTAGCGACGGAGAATTTCTGTCGCTAATTCCCTCGCTAATTAGCGAGGGAAAATTTCCTCGCTAAATCCGTCACTAATTAGCGAGGGAAAAAATCCGTCGCTAATTCCGTCGCTAAAAAAATCCGTCGCTAAATTTGACAATTCCGTCGCTAAATTTAGCGACCCTCATTTTAGCGACGGATTTAGCGACGGATTTTTTCCGTCGCTAAATCTACTTTTTCCGTCGCTAAAGCTGATTTTTCCGTCGCTAATTCCGTCGCTAAATCTGATTTTTCTAGTAGTGATAATTTTCAAGCTCATTATCATGAAAGCAAAACAAAGCAGCAGCCACACACATAGTTATCAAAATGGCTAATACATGCAAATGCAAGAGTATAACATATACGATTGAATTGATTAATTAATTAATGAATTCAAATTGAGATGAACTTAAAAATTGGACGGAATATTTGGAGATACTCTGTTTTATCCCCTTATATATCCAAACATGGGAAACCATCATCAAAGCCAAGGGCGGACCTACTCATTATTGAGCGGGTTCGTCCGCATTCTCTAACTTCTAGAAAATTAAGTATATATTAGTATTATGTAATTTATTTTGCACCAATTCCTTTGCTAATTTTGAACCCACTAAATTTTTGTTTAAATTTTTCTCAAAAAATATTAAGAATAAATCTCATTTATCTTCTCAAAAAATAGTTTACACCCCTGAGTTAGAATCCTGATGGGTCCGACATTGATCAAAGCCATCTTTGTGTGTTGCTTCCGCTTGGATTTGACAAAGGGACAGTGTCTTTGTGTAGTGAGATGGAGGGCAACGGCTTGATAACTTTAAGGGGTCATGTGATAATGATAAGGCTTAACGTTGATGGTATATATTTAATATGCTAGTTAAGTAATTAGCTTAAGGAATTGTTGGCAAGTCTTTGTCAAAAATTAAGTAATTAATTATAAGGGACAAGTCAGAATTGTATGTTAGATCGTTTGTCTTGGGTTTCATGTGTTCTTTCAACCGTCTTCTTAATAGCATGAGCCAAATGGGCAAAAACAACCTGTGGGCATTGTACACGTAAGGTCTACCCGTTCAGTGTCAGCGTTTACCCAGATTTATAAACGTTACCAATAAGGATGCATTAATATTAAAGCAATTGGATTGTGATCCTCTTTTTTAATGCAATCTAATCAAAGTTTGATGAACTTGTTCAATTATATATCCTCCACTAATTAGTGCCTTAATTAGAAGCCTAGTTTCTACTTCCTTCGATCTAGCCAATCAGAGTTTCAAATCAGCGATTCAATGCTGAAAATCACCGACGGCACAAAGTAAACAAGGCTGTTTTTCCGCAAAACCGTGTTTGTTTAGAAAAATTTATTTACTCTTTAAAAGTACGTTTAACAGTATTTTATCATAAAACGAAATAATTTACTATACATATTTACCTTAACTTACGTAAAAGTACTATTATACCGTGTTTTTTTAAGCGGACAAATAAAAAACAGTTAAAACTCGGCTTGCGTGTTATTATTTTGTGCAAGTAGGATTACACTCTCCTGACTTTTGACTTTTTGTAAGACACTGTAGCTAATTCGCACGCCCAAATAAAAAACAGTACAGTTAAAACTGTTGAAATTGTTATAAAATTCAAATGATTTTTAATACTATACTTATTAACCATACTACACTGCACTAACGTCATACTCCATTCATTCCTTTTTATAAGACATAATTTTTGGGTATGACGTATTGTTCTTTTTATATGAGGTTGTGTCAAATTTTTTTGTTAATTTCTCATTTAACCCCTATTTACTTACTCGTATTACCCATATCACACCATATTTAATTCCCACATATTCAATCTTTATCATGCATTCTCGGTATTTTTGAGAAGAAAAAGTGTATTTTTACATATTTATTATCTCAAACTAATTTTAGCCAATTTTTCAATAACGTGATTTGGTGAATTGTTTTTTTATAAAAATAAAGTGTGGGAATATTAATTTTAACTCTCTCTCACTGCCCTTGCTAAATATAGACATATATAGACAAAAATATTTAATCCTAAAGGACCAAGTATACCATCTAAAACACTTTTTATAAGATGAACAAGTAAGGGTATATAAAAAAAAACAACTCTGCCAATAGGCATTGGTCTTAATGAATGATGCTCTATGTATTTAAATATAAGATCTCAAACTTTTAAGTACATATGAACAAAAAAAAACCTCTTTTAAAGAGCTATATGTAGCAAGATTTAGTGATAGCCAGATTTATACGTAGCTAATTGATCAATCAAATAGTTATATAAAAATTAAGAAAATGCTTCTTTCGTAATATTAGATTCATTAATGCCCGCGCGCATATATATATATATATATTGACACATTTATATATTATACAGACGGAGTTTGAAAAATGAATCATGCTCTTCATAATTCATTTTTATCCTGTATATGCATATGATGTGTGTTTATATATATAAATATATATTGGTTTTCAACTATTGATGACAGCATGACAGTGTTGCTGCTGATCTAGCCGTGATCTGTAAACAAAAGAAAGAAGGGGGAAAAACTATCTAGGCTCAAGAAATCGATGTGACAATTTATCATCGGAGAATATTAAAATTCATGAATAAACTCAAATTGAACATGTTCATTTCGAAATTATATATAATTTAAGTTTCGTGGAATTTATATCTCTGGTAACAAGAGTAAAATTATATTTCAATAAAAATTACAGTTTCCAAAAACTATAATTTTGAGTATTCAACAAAAAAACATGTTTAAAGATTAAAATCTTGGGTTGTAATGCTTTAAAATTTATAAAGTAATCTATATTAATGTTAGCGTCGAATCATTGAGCCACTTCTTCGTAGGATTTGTTAACCAAACATCAAAATGCCTTCAATTTCTGATTTACTCTCAATTATGGTAGACAGAAATGATTGAGTACGCATTTTTATCACATGAAAAAGTAAACTATCCCTTTCACCAAAAAAAAAAAAAAGTAAACCATCCCGAATGAAGTTGCAGTTGGGAATAATTTCTTCTTAACAGTACACGTAAGTAAAAAAAATGAGTTCAAAATTCATAAAAACCATCTCAAAATTCGTAAATTTTTATTCGATCCAGTAAATTTTTTTCAGAATTCGCAAACTTCTTTCTTCCAACAGATTTCCAAACACACTCTAATATATTTCGGGTATCAAATTATAGTAAATTATTAAATTGTGCGTCCTCTGAACCCCCGAATTTAATTAGGAAAAAAATACAGAACAAGAGAGAGCAATTAACAACCAAATTTAGGCAGACAGATACACACCACTATCTGTATCATGTCATCCGTCTGATTCTGAGTAATGAAGACGTACACTACTGCAATATTAATACTGTTTTCCAGAAAAGCTGGAACATGATTTATCTAACATGGTTTCAGGTGTCCATGGCTGCGCCTGTTTATCATTTAGGGCAAATATTTTGAAATAACAAAACTCTCTCTCTCTCTCTCTGTAAAATATGATAAAAATTGCTGAAAATTTTCTAATTAAAAATTATAGTGATCAGAAAAATTTGCTATATTTGTATACATAAAAATACTGGTGTTATGAAGGATTTCATACGCCAAAAATGTCAGCATCCAGATTCAAATCCTTCTTATCAATTGGATTTTGAATCAGGGACTTTTTACTTAATTTTCTTTGTGTCGTGAAAAAGGCTTCTTGTCGCTGACCACATGCTTTAATTTGCATGCAGAGTCATCATTTATACCTTCTCACCTTTTCATGATGTTGCTAACTATTTTCGTTGAAATGAGAACAAAATTATTTTAGATGCGATTATTTCAAATTGCCCAAAAACAGAAATGAGAGATTCAGAGTTAAGTTTATTAATAAATAGATTTCATTCCCTTCTGTATGCTCATTTTGAGAGTCCAAATATTTGACCTGAGCTCGTTTGGGTACGCAGTAGATAAATATTTTTACGCAAGTCAAGGTAAATACGTGGAGGAGATTATCTCGTTTTACAGAAAAATGATATTAAACATGCGTTTAATTTTTTCAAACGTCACAAACAAGCCCAATAATAGCGAAAGCCAGCATCACATGACTGCTACTGTTTTTACTTACCATCATTCATCAATTTCTTATTGATTTGATCAAATACTCTTAAAAAAGGAAGGGGGAAAACAAGTTCGCCCTCCATAGATTTACATATCTAACAAATAAATTTTACCAGTTAAAATTTTCAGGACTGTAAATCTCTTTAGATTTTGAGTCAACATAATTTTTTATCCATCAATTTACCGTTATTTTGATTTTGACGAGTTAAGTAACATTTTATTTAAAATATTGATCTTTATAATCTAATAAAGGGAACAAAATTATTGGTTTAAACTTGAGAGATCGAAATCATAACAAGGGCAAACTTTAGGGATTGAATATTGTATTAAAATTTAGACTTTACATCAACGATATTATATTTATTAATCCAGTGGAATGCGAAGAAAGTGAATTTTTTTTATTTTATAAAATTTAAACATATCGCACATACACAAGCATGCCAACAACAAGCTTAAGTGCTTGTTTGGGAACACTGTTTTTCAAACAATACACGTAAGTTAAGATAAAACAATCTCGAAATCTGTAAAACTATTTCGAAATCCATAAAATCACCTTAGAAATTGTTAACTCCTTTCTCCCAACGGATTCCCAAATACACTAAATATGTGAACTCATCTAAACATGGTGGGTGGAATTGCTATTACAAAGAAAAAGAGTATTCATTAACCGGCTCATACTAAACTACATACGTGTAAATCTGACCCCACACACACACGACTCAAATACAATAAGTATAATAAAAATAACTATCTGACGAATAAAACTAGTAGGAGCATGAGTTGTGGGCAAAAACACATAAATGTCTTGGGTGAATTAAATTGGGGGAATTACCCAGAGATCCCAAGAGAATGTGTTACAAAATGGTCACAAGATGTTGTAAATGGTAGCTGCTTCACTTGTAAATTGTGCTTCTTGACTTATCATTAACAACATTTTGGGACCATTTTATAACGCATTCCCTTATTTGGGACCTCTAGGTAATTCTCCTAATTAAATTCATGGAATTTACGTACTCAAAAAGAAAACAGATTGGAAACATAGATTTTATAAATTGACCCCTCCAGTATAGGAAGAAGAAGGGGCCAGTGGTGGTGGCCCACCAAGAGTTCAACGTTATTGAGTGAGAGAGATGAGTAGAATTCAAGCGTAAATGGCTGAGGGAAACAAATAGAACATATTTTTGTGAGATGAAGATGAGGCCAAGGTTGATGTCTGTGTCTCGATCCCCATACATAAAATAAAGAGCCAAATTCCCAAACACATCATTCAATCTCAAAATATATTTTATAAATTGACCCCTCCTTCTTAAGATATAAACAACCACACATCAAGTTGCAAACACAGACACATATAATTCTAAGGATCCTATGCTTGACCCTTTCTTCAGGCAACTGCTCTTCGATCCCCATCTCACACTCGTCAATAGCTCTCTCTCTCTCTCTCTCTCTGGATATTGCCATCTAATTATGTCATCATGTCCAAGCATTTTCGGGTATGTTTCTATCTTCACGTACGTAGATTTGAGTTTAAAACTCCATATACCTAAGAGATCAAAGTCCATTCCCCTAGGATCAACGCTTGTTAATTGGCTAAACTGTTACTGTTATTTTCTTACAGAATTCAAACTTCGCAACCGCTTTGTTAAATGATGCATCAAAGATTTTATATACCATTCACAGCAACTCAAGTTGATACCTGACCGGCTGACCCCCATCATGCATACACACAGAAACTCATATACCAACTTGAAAAATGACGAAGGGCTAAAGCTAATGAACCTTTGAAGAAGATAGTGTATGGCAATACGATGATATATAACATGTTAATGTCATTTATTTTTATATTGCTTTCTCTTTTTGCAGTCTGCTCATAGCGTGAAAAGACAGAATATGCTCTGCGTGCATATTGTAGTAGTTTTTTTTTTTGGTGTCGGTTTTCCAAGACTTGGGCTAAAAAGGAACAAGTACATGCATGAGAGTATAACGCAAATACATAAACTAATTAAAAGACTAGTACTAAACTTCGCAGTATATACAAGGACAGCGGATTAATCCTTAATCCTGTCAAATTACACCCAGAAAAAAGAAAAGAAAAACACAGAGAGAATCTGAAGACCCATAATCACTACATAATAAATACTTAATCCAACCATACATAATCTCGCCTTCCTCACACCTTCATCGTACCAGATGTTGCCTCCTCCCTGCTCTCACCAACCCCCTCAACACATGCTTCCTAACCCTACATACGGATTCAGCTTAGAAAATAGATATTAAGTTAACAATTATGAATAAACATGCAATTATATATATTGGATGCGCCTTTTAATGCTACCCATATCTATAATATTCTTGCTTATTCATAACTATTTCAATCTCTACGTATGACGTTTTGATTTTAAGGTGGGTTTAGGCTGACCCACCACGTCTGGGGCACACTTTGACCATGAGAGGATTGGCCATTTCGCTCGATAGCCTCAGAACTTCTGATAAATCCACCTCAGCATCATCTGACGGTAGCCATTCAAACTCATGCAAAAGCGATGCCACCCAAAAGGTCACTGTAGCGAAGCCCAATGACTTGCCAGGGCATATTCTCCTGCCCGACCCGAACGGTGCGAGCCTAAGATCCGAGCCGAATATTGAGAACTCTCCCTCTCCGCCTTCGCTGGAGACGAACCTCTCCGGCATAAATTTCAGGGGGTCCATCCACACATGTGGATCCCGGGCTATGGCCCACATGTTCACCATGGCCGTGGTCCCCTTGGGCACATGATGCCCATCAATGGTCGTATCGGTGATGGCCAGGCGAGCCCAGGAGAGCAGTGGGCCGGGCGGGTGGAGCCTCAGCACCTCCTTCACCACCGCCGGCAAGTACACCATGGCCTCCACATCAGCCTTCGTGACGGCGCGTGACTTCCCCACCACTCTGTCAAGCTCCGACTGAACCTTCCACTGCACGTCGGGATGCAGCACCATCCTTGCTAATATCCACTCGACCAGAATCGCCACCGTGTCAGTGCCCCTAAATATCATTTCCTGCAAAAAAAGATATCCGTTCAGTTGCACCCCCACGTTTCTGTTCTTCACAGCGAAGGGGGGCGGGATTAAAGTTTTTGTAAAATAAATAAATACTAGATTTGAAGAGGTAATTCATTTATATTTACCCAAAGTACGGCGATCATGTCGGAGTCGGATAGTTCATCGGGCCCAGGGAGGGAGAGCAAGACGTCAACAAAATCCCGGTTGGTTTGGTCCTTTTGGGCTCGATGGTCGGCTAGGATTTTACCAACGAACCGGTTCACTTTAGGGACCAGGGAGGAGCACCTGAACCGGATTCTCTGAGCATCGAAATCCGAAAGCCAAGGGATATGGTCCCCCCAGTTAAGGGTACCCAACAAGCCGTAACCTTCCTCCACTAACCCACTTAGTTGCTCCATTTCCCAGTTTGACTCGTCGACCCTATAACACTTCCCAAACACAGAACTCATCATGTGGCTCAGAGACGCCTTCTTCAGAACATGCCGAACCGCAAAGCCTCTATAATTAGCCTCGTTCCCAAACAGCGCCACCATTTGGGCAGCGATCTCCGACCTACAAGACTCGGAAGCTTTTATCTGCTTGGGCGAGAAGAGATGATTGGTGGCGATTCTCCTCAGGGTACGCCAGTAGACTCCGTAGGGAGCGAACCCGATTGCTCTGTTGAACATCAAGCTGTAAGCGGATTCCTTGATG
This sequence comes from Vachellia pachyceras, assembly GCA_025593235.1. Lineage (NCBI taxonomy): Eukaryota > Viridiplantae > Streptophyta > Magnoliopsida > Fabales > Fabaceae > Vachellia > Vachellia pachyceras. Next base: position 2,736 of record JANTPZ010148719.1, on the reverse strand, counting down.
GGCCGATCAGCGAAGACGGGGCTGTTCAAGATCTCTTTGGCCACTTCGGGGTGGCAGGAGACGATCACCCGCGTGTCGCCGAGGCTGTAGGCCATGAGGCGTCTGGCGTTGCATGTGGAGGCGGCGGCGGCGATGCGGCGGTGGGCGAGGGAGGAGGACATCAGGGTGATGCTGCCGAGGAGAGGGAAGCCCCTGGGGCCGGGAATCACAGGGGTGGTCTTTCGTAACCAGGAGTAGTACTTGCCCCAGGCAGGGCCGCCGGGGTGAGACCAGTGGAAGAAGGAGATGAGGAGGAAGAGGAGGAGAAGTAGAAGGAGGGCGGAAGGGAGGTTGTCGTGGGTGCATTTGGAGGGCAAGAGGAAGAGCCAGAGGTTGTCAATGTGGGTGGTCATGTCGTCGGAGACGGAGAGGAAGCAGAGTATGTGAGGAAGAGTGAGAGGTGGTTGCTTGACTTGGGGGAGGCGAGGAGGAGTATATATAGACTGATGATTTGGGTCGGGGAGTGAGACGCGAGTGAGAGAAGTTCCAGGGAATATAAGCATTTTGGTTACATATACATATATATATCTATATGATTAAGACTAAAATTAATCGCGAATCGATTTCACAGCTAACAGTCCCATCACAAACTAGAGTGATTTAAATTTTTTGTGATGGATTTGTGAAGTTCTACACAGAATGAATTACAGAAATTTTTTACAGTGAGTTTTGTGTTGAATTTGTAACAAAAAATTTTGGTCATATTTTCAATTGTTACATTGGCCTGATCTAAACAATAATCTTGAAAAGAATGAAAAATATAAATAATATAACTTTTAACTATAAGATTCGTTGCTACTCAGAATGGGTTAAAATTTTTTAATTAATTTCTATTATTACTCTTTTATCTTACATATTATTTTTATTGTAGAATTTTGTAATTTCACTTTTTAAATTTTTTGAAATTCATTTAAAATTGAACCCATAAATTTTTTTTAGTCCACTCCCCTTTAAATATATCCCTAATAACAGCCCATGGCCATTGATCGACATAGCTAATTAAAATAAAAACAACATAAAATAACTAAACGATGACCAAATTACGGGAGGGTTTTAACCAAAATGAAGCGGAAAGACCCAAAAAAAATTACTTTTCCCTAATGAACCACAAACAACTTTACATATATTAAAAATGTGGATCCAAAACTCATCCCAGGATCCCACTCCCTTGTAAGCTTCCGCTGCAGCATTACAAGTTCGAGGAACAAATGATAAAGTGAACCCAACCTTAGACGAAATTAGCTAGGAGTTCAATAATATATATGGTGCACAATGCTTCTACTTCTCCAATCATATAGATCCGGCTTTTGAAAGTGATCAACACAATTGAGTAGGAGCTGTGAATCAGTCTAAAAAATAACCTTATCATGTCCCAAACCCAAAGCTATATGTAAACCAGCAAGCTAGGCTCTTTTTAAAGCTAACGCTTCTGTCATGAAAGCAGATAGATATATATTTGATTTTGCCAGTAAAGCCCCATTGGTAAGAAGTAAGAACCAAATCGATCGATCTCCCGATTGAGGCTTGATCTGGGTTAATTCTGAATGCCCCATCACAGTTGATTTTGAGACAGTCAGTTGGAGGATATATAACTCCAGCACGGCTTATTGCTATTGGCTGGAATTGGGTTTGACTGCAAACTTGCACCCTCGTTTGCTAGGCTGGAATTGATTTTGGTGGAGATGGAGATGAATATAGAAAAAAATGAGGGACCAAAAAATCAATTCTATGAATTACATCATGGAATTCATTTCTACCCATTTTGAATTCCATTTCGAATTCCACCGCTAATTCCACCATACCAAACATAGAAAATGAATTCTATTTATAATTCCACCTCTCAATTCCACCATACCAAACATGGCATAGATGCCAATAACTCCAAGTTAGCTTTTGTAGCTGCTCCGATCAATAGTATCAGGTTAGGAGATGGTTGAATTTTTTTATCATTTCTCTGTTTCCAAATGAGCCATGAGATCCAGCAGACTCAAAAATGTAATTAATGCTTACTTGCAAGTCTTGTCCTGGCAGTTTACCAAAAAAAAAAAAACGTCTTGTCCTGGCAAGTAATATTTAGATATGGTGACCCATATTTCTTATTCAAAACCCCACTTAATTTAAATAAAATTAATTTTTTTAATTTAACTCATATATGATGTGTTAATTATCTTTTTTATTGTGGAAAATTAGTTGCAGCGACTTGCGTTCCTACTCTCATAAAAATATATTAATCATGCTTAAAAATATATTGAACCTACTTTTTTCAGCTGTTTCATTAATTATTATATCGTTCATTTCTCTTTCGTCAAATTAAACGAGGAAAAAGTTAAGAAAAGTAAGGTTAATATAATTTTAGATTGTTTAAGTTTGCTTTTGTTTTCAATTTCGTTTTGGCAGAGACCCATCAAAGTTTAAAATAAACTATTTTAATTGGTTAAAGTGTACAATAGTCTATGGCCCTGTTTGGCAAGCAGTGGTTTATTTTCATAAGCACGTTCAACAGTGCTTTTCCGTAAAACAAGACAATCTCCTCCACATATTTGCCTCGACTTGTGTGAATAAGCATTTATAAGTGGCTTATGGCAGTTTGCCAAACGGGCCCATTTTTATTAGATTACAAATAACAATGTTTTAAATAAAATAAAATTTAAATAACTAAAATTATTGATTTTAAGTTTGATGTTTCAAAACTAAAGT
>JANTPZ010148710.1:0-10164 GCA_025593235.1 Vachellia pachyceras | reverse complement strand
CTTGACCTTGACTTTGACTTGGTCAAATGACCAAAATGCCCTTACACTTTCTCTTAATGACCAAAATGCCCTTTGCCAGTCTAACCTTTCATAAATTCCCATTTTGCCCTTGACCTTCTAGCCTTTGATCTTTTGGTTTCTGATTCCTTGGGCAACTTCCCAGGAGGTCACCCATCTTGAGATTGTTTCTGGGACGAGCACGCTTAACTTTGGAGTTCTCATAAAATTATTTTCGCTGAGCCAAGTATGATTTTAAGTTATTCCGTCCATCGGCATCAACTTTTTCCGTACTTTCTATCCGTGGTTTCTAACTTGGCTTTTGACTATCGGTTTGGCCTCTTTTATCGAAAGACCATATTGCCCTTGGTCTTTTATGCTTAATGACATTTATGACCCTGGCTTACATTCTTAGTAACTTCAAAGCCTTAGGACTAGTGTGACCAGGGTCTTTTTGGTCCACTGACATCTCTTCTTTTTGTACTTTTATTTCTGGGCCTTGTCTTATCTTCTAACCATCGATTTAGCCTCTATATTAGTTTTTAGAAAAGGGTGGATATTACAGACAGCACCCTCCCATAGGTTAGGGTTTCCAAAATTTCACTAATCATAATCAACAACCAAATCAAGCACATACTTACATCAAGATGCTCTCTAGTACTCAAGAGATGCTTTGTAACCTTTAGTTTTCTTTAAATTCCTCTCTTTTTTCCATTTGAAACTAAAGAACCCTAACTTTCTAATCTCACAAAAGAGAGGATTGTCCAAGAAAACAGCCCCATAGAATTAAAGAGGATGCTTCTAAGCTTAGGAAAATGTAGTGGTTTGATTGTGAAAGTTTCTTACATTGAGTGCTTCAAGCTTTTCTTTCTTCTTCTTGTGCTTGTGGAGGACGAAATTTGCAGCTTGGGAGGGGAAGAGAACTGGCCAAATGGTCGAAAAGAAAGAGAAAATGGCCTCTTTTATTAATTCCCTTGAAATTACATAAATGTTTAAGATTAAGTCTTAACTTGCAAGTTAAATCTAATGGCTCTAATTCATCCACCACATCCACATGTGTTACAACCTCATTGGCTAGTCAAAAATGTCATGATTAAGGGATAACTAATGGTTAGGGACTTGGTTATCCTAACTAAACCGGTTACCATCCAGTTACTTACCTCGGTTACGAGTTACCATAGTTAAAATAACTTAACTTCGGTAAATCTTTTCTCTCTTCGTTTTTTTTCTTTTCTAATTTTATAGAGATATTTTCTTTCTCATGTTATCTCCATAATTCATTTACTAATACAACGAAATATTTTTCCCAAAACTACCTCTGAAATTTGTTCAAAATTAACAAGGTAATTTTATCATGTCGAAAATCCCTGAAAAACGTATTTCCGACGGTCAAATAACTTTTAGGGCATTAAAAATTTCTATAATTTTCACTGATAGTCTAGCCCTTTTCCTTTCATTAAATTTCCCTCCAGATTGCCTAAAATTAATTTTTGAATAAAATTATATTTTCAGGATTTTCGAGCCTTTTTCCTCAAAATTGGGAAATTCGCCTCAATCGTATATTGGGCTATAATTTTATTAATTACTATAAAATTCACTTTATTTCCTTATGCCCTAAACTCAACATATTGAGGTCTCCTAGTACTTCAAATAATTATTTTCAACCATTAAATCTTTAAAATTCCATAAATCATAATCTAGGCTGAATTTCAGCAATCGATCGAATCACTGGTAATAAGTGAGTTATACTCTATCTTTTAGGCATCTATGAATTTTTCTGATATTTTGATCAACTGACTTTGTCAAATGACCAAAATTCCCTTACACTTCTCTGAATGACTAAAATGCCCTTACACTGTCTAACTTTTCGTAATTCTCATTTTGCCCTTGACTTTTTCGCCCTTGATCTTTTCGTCTAATGACATCTGGATCCTTCCTAGAAGGTCACCCATCCTAACACTACTCCAGGGTGAGCATGCTTAACTGCGGAGTTCTCACAAAATGTTATCCGTTGAGCCATGTCTGACTTTGGGTGATCTAGCCCATCAGCATCATCTTTTTCCGTGCTTTCTATCTGTGGGCTCTAACTCGGCTTTTGATTATCGGTTTGGCCCTTTATATCTCATGATCATATTTCCCTTGGTCTTTATACTTGATGACATTTATGTCCCTGGCTTATGTATTTAGAAATTTCAAAGCCTTAGAACTAAATTGACCAGGGTTTCTTTTGTAATATCCACCATTTTCTGTAAACTGAAATAGAAGCCAAAATGATATTTATGAGATAAGATAAGACCCAGAAATAAAAGTACAAAAAGGGAATATGTCAATGGACAAAAGAGACCCAGGCCAATTTAGTGCTAAGGCTTTGAAATAACTAAGAATGTAAGCCAGGGACATAAATGTCATTAAGTATAAAGACCAAGGGCAATATGGTCATTGGATGAAAAGGGCCAAAACCAGTAGTCAAAAGTCAAGTTAGAGCACGCAGATAGAAAGCACGGAAGAAGTTGATGCTGATGGGCTGAATAACCCAAAGTTAGACTTGGCTCAGCGGGAGAAATCTTATGAGAACTCCGCAGTTAAGCGTACTCACCCTGTAATAGTGTAAGGATGGGTGACCTCCTGGGAAGGACCCAAAGGTCCTCACACGAAAATATCAAGGGTGAAAAAGTCAAAGGCAAAATGGGAATTATGAAAAATTAGACAGTATAAGGGCATTTTGGTCATTAAGAGAAGTGTAAGGGCATTTTGATCATTTGACAAAGTCAAAGTCAAAGTCAAAAAGTCAAGGATTGACCAAAATATCAGAAAAATTCACAGATGCCCAAAAGATATAGCAAAACTCACTGATTAACTGAGATTTGACATATTGTCAAAATTCGGCCTAGATCTCTGTTTAGAGAATTTTGAGGGTAAATTGGTCAAAAATAATTATTTGATGTGCCAGGAGATCTCAATCAATTGAGTTTAGAGCACAAGAAAATAAAGTGAATTTTATAGTAATTAATAAAGTTATTGCCCAATATACGATAAAGGCGAATTTCCCGATTTTAAGGAAAAAGGTCCGAAAATCTTGAAAATATAATATTATTCAAAAATTAATTTTAGACAATCCGGAGGGCAATTTGATGAAAGGAAAAGGGCTAGAGTATCAGTGAAAATTATAGAAATTTTTAATGCCCTAAAAGTTAATTGCTGTCAGACATACGTTTTTCGGGGATTTTCAGCAGGATAAAATTACCCTGTTATTTTTGGACGAATTTCAGGGATATTTTTGGGAAATTATTTCACCATATTAGTAAATGAATTATGGAGATTAAAATAGGAATAAAACATCTCCATAAAAGTGGAAAAAGATTTACTGGAATTAAGTTACTTTTATTGGTGAAAGTTGTAATCGGTAGAAGTAAACAAACGGTAACTGGTTTGGTTAGTGTAACCAAGGTTACAACCATATTTTTAACCCCATGTGCAGCCATTATTACCACTTTATGAGATCCAATGAGATTGCGTCAAGTGTATGAAGTGGTGGTGGATTATGAAGCCATTAGATCTCCTTCATTAATCAAGAAGAGATCCTAGCCCTTCATTATTTACCCATGGATTAATTAAACATAAAATTACCTTGTCTTCCTCCTCATTTAGACATGAGCTTCAGCTGGAATTTGGGAGAGATGAGCACTCCATTTCTACACTACAAGAGAAGGAAAAGTTTCAAGAACTCACAAGGTAAGAGACTAAAGCACACAAACCTATACATATTCCTGATCCTTGTGGTCTCCTTTACAACTTCCATGGATTAGAATTTTGATTAAGCCTCTCTTTCTCAAGTTTGATAGTTAGGATTCTTGAGAGCCAAAGTTAGAAAGAGAGGGATTTAGAACTCATGATTGGTTGTAAAAGACTCCTTGTGTTGTAAGGAGTGTTTTGGTTTGTAGCTTGTGGTTTTTTGGCTCTTGTTTGATGATTTTGTAAATTTTGGGATGATGAACCCTAAGGGGAGATGTTGACCAAATTTTTATTTGAGGTAGAAGAGTTGAATTCAAGCTTTACAATCTATGGAAATGAGTTTGAGATCAAGAATATGATGGTATATAAGTTGAAAGTTTGAAAAATCATGTTTTAGCAATTTTCGTGCAAATCTGGAAAGTGCAGGAAGGAGTGAGTTTTTGATGATTTTAATACTTCCATTGGCTTTAAAATGAGAAGTTGTGTAGGGGTAAAGTGAGCCAATGAATTAGGAAGCATTAAAAATCAATATGACAAGTTAAAACCCTCTAGGAAGCAAGGAAGTTCAAGAGGAAGTTTAATACAGTTTTAAATTGATTCTTGCCTTGAAATGGCTTATGTTTAATGGCCATGATGTTGTGCATTATGTAGGCAAGAGTTTGGTGCAAGGAATTAATTTGTCAAGTGATCAAGAAAGCATCAAAGTTAAGGGAAAGATTAAGAGCTAAAGGTAGCAAAACTCTAACCTTAAGCTAAATTGCTTTGAAAATGTGTATGAATTTATGCATGACTTGTATTGAAAATTGATGATGATTGAAAGTGTGAATATGTGATTTTGTGTGCTATGGCCATATGCATTTAATTGTTACATGTTTCACTTTTATGAATTCACACGTATATTGAAAGTTGTCATGCAATTTTATAAAGTGTTTTGGAAAGTTTTGCTATTAGGATTTCCAAAAATCCCATTCTCCCACACTAACCATTTTTAGGTGGAAGCTCATCAAAGGGTAAGGGAAAGTTAAATAATGCATGAAGCAAGTTTTATGTTCTTTTTGGATGGATGTTTGGCTATGTAACTTTATTATCTTCTAGTTTATTATGTTGTGCACTTATGTAGATTAAACTCCTACATCTGTGGTAACAATGAAGTAGTGAATGTATACTTTAAATATTCACAAATGCATGGTTAAATATGATCAAAAGAGGCATAGAATTTGGTATGCACAAATATGAAATTATGAAGTAACAAGTTTGGTTAAATGACGTGTAAAGTTGGTCAAATCTCATACTTTGGTATGATGTGAAACAGGGAAAATGAACTCCAAATGAGTTGAATTTTTCCACACAAATAGTTCACATTGCAAGCTTTAAAATGAGCTACATAACAATGGATTTGGAGTTTTTTAAGAAAAGTTATGATGTTCCAAAGTTGGCGAAAAATCACAGAAAAACCTGGGAAAATGGAAAATTACCAAATGAACAGTGCAACTCTGTGTAATAAACTGTATCATTTGGGCAAGTTTCTGACCCAATGATTATTTTCCCCATAAAGGATTTTGTAAGATTCAAATAGAAATTGGAACCACTTAATTTCGATTTTTGTAAAATTAGTTATGAATTTTCAAATTTAGGCCAAAATTCAATGAATAGTAACTTTTAAAAATCAAATTTTCAGATTTGATTTCTTTTGATTTTTGAAGCTATTCAAGGCCCAAAAATGGTTCCATAATGATATAAAATGAAGCTAAAGGGGGTAGTTAAGGTGTGTTACATCTTTTATCTTTGGGCCTTATCTAACCTCAAAACTATCGATTTGGCCTCTATTTCAATTTACAGTAAAGTGTGGATACTACAGGAGTCCTTGGTGCTGAGAAGTTGTGATCAATACCTTCATTTTCACAGTATGCAGCAAAGTCTCCATTCTCAAATTCTTCTCCGTGATCTGTTCTAATGGAAACAATTGACATACCTTTCTCATTTTGGACCTTTTTGACAAAGATAGTGAATAATTCAAATGTTTCATTTTAGAGGCTAAGAATATGGTCCACGTGAATCTAGAGTAGTTACAACAATTACAAGTGTGTAAAGATTTCCTCCCAAGCTTTTTACTCTAGTAGGACCCATCAAATTCATATGAAGTAGTTCAAGAGGTCTTTTTGAAGAAATCTATGTTTTTTATTTGAAAGAAGATTTTGTCTGTTCACCCATTTGACAAGCATCACAGACTAAATCATTTTTGAACTTCAGCTTAGGAAGCCTTTAAACTAATTGATTTCTGATTAATCTGTCAAGTTGATGCATGTTTACATGTGCTAACGTTTATGCCATAATTGAGTTTCATCAGCTTGACTAATTAAGCAGGAATTTGTGAATTTTTTTTAAATCAATGGTATAGCAGTTACCATCCCTAGGAGCTCTGAGTTGAATGTTCAGCTTTTCTTTCTCAATTGGTAGTTCCTTTTTGCTGATGATGAAGCATTCTTGATAGTCAAAGATCACCCAAATATCTTTGTTAGCACTTTGGCTCACACTGAGAAGATTGTGACAAAGTTCTTCCACGTGATATGACAGGTGCTCCATTAGTATTTGATATTTCACCAATTCCAGTGATTCTCCCAGATTGATTTCCTCCAAAGCTCACTTTTCCTCCTTCCTTGGCTTTTAAACTAATAAACTTGCTTTTATCTCCTATCATGTGTCTTTAGCATCCACTGTCAATATACCATTTGCTTGATTTGGATACTCTAACATATACCTTTGAGAAAATCATTTAATGGATTCAGGTACCCAAGTTCTGTTGGGTCCTCTTGGGTTAGTGTTTGGTGCCTTTGGAATATAAGTTCCTTTAGGTACCCATTTATATGTGCCTAATGCTTTATTCTTCCTGATATAACAATTTCTAGTTCGATACCCTTTTCTGTTGCAGTAACTAAAAAATGCGAATGGTTTGATGAATGCATATACTTTTGAAAATACTTCAAATAACTCTTATTTCCGTTCTTTTCTTTCCCTTTTTGAAATCATTTTGAGGATTATATCCTATACCACTTTTGTCATTTATAACTCTTTGATTTTTCAAAATGATTTGTAGCATTTCACTTGCTTGAGTGAATTTTTCAAGAGTTTTGGATAATCGTTCATTTTCATTCTTTAAAATATCAGAGGTTGAACAAACTTTGATGACAATTGGTTTTTCAACAGGTTTCTCAAGTTCTTTAACTGTTTTTCCTAGAAAAGACAATTCTTTTGCAAACTTGAGTAATTTAATATGCATTTCATCATATTCAGGACGTAATTCTTCATAAGTAGGTTCATGAATTACCTCTTCTGCTTCTGAGTCTTCTTCCTAGGCAACAAGGCAGAGATTGGCTTCCTCCTTAGCTTCACTTTCATCTTCAACTGAGCTGTCATCACAGATGCCATAGACATATGCCTTTTTCTTCTTGAAGAATTTTGGTCTCTTCTTTTCTTTTTCTTTATTTTGGTTTTTAAGCTGAGGACAATCTGCCTTTACATGACTTGGCTTGTTGCATTCGTAGCAGATTATTTTGCTTGATCCTCCTTTTTGTGGTCTTCAGAAAATTTGACCCTTTTTGTACATATGTCTGAATTTCCTGACGACCATTGCTAATTCTTCATCTTCCACATCATCTTTCTTACCCTCTGTTTCAGTCTGCTTTTCTTTTTCCCTGATGGTTTTGAGAGCCATTCACTTCTTTTTCTTTTCTTCACTATTTGATAGCTCCTTTTTGAATTTTTGCTTGCTCTCGTACTCAGCAAGACTTTCAAAAAGAGCTGCTACTGAAGTTATTAATTCTCCGCAAGATTCCTCAATGGTTGTAACCTTAGCTTCCCATCTACTTGATAAAACATTTAGTATTTTTTTTACTTAAGAACGTTGGTCATATGTTTTACCAAGGGCTGCCAGTTTGTGTGGGAAATTGTGCCCTAGGGTCAATCATTGTACTCACACATTATTTCTTTTAATGCATTTTCTCCATTTAATTATCATATTGTTTGCATGTTTGTTGTGATAATTACATCCATAGACGAATTATGAATTTTGTCTTAAATGTCCCTGGTTGGTTATTTATGCGGGAGCGTAGATAAGGTAAGACCAGTATGACTTTGATAAGATATGGAGATACGAGTCAAAGTCATGGGCACTTGTATGAGTACAAGGTGCTGGATTAACCCGCTATGAGAAAGCTGCATGGATTAAGTCATTAGCTTATCTCATATGTGACCAAAAATAAGAAAGATTCACGTATGCCCAAAAGATAGAGCAGAACTCGCTATTTACCAGAAATTCAACCGATTGTTGAAATTCGGTCTGGATGAGGAGTTATGAAATTTTAAAGATTTAAAGGTTGAAAATATTTATTTAAGGTATCAAGATTCCTTAAGACCAAAAAGCAGAGTCTATAGAAATTCAGTGGACAGTATTTTATAAAATTATTGCCCAAAATACGATTAAGGCGATTTTCCCGAAATTGGGAAAAAAGGCCTGAAAATCCCCAAAAATACAATTTATTACAAAAATTATTTTGGAAAAATTTAGAAGGTATTTTGGGGAAATATGAAGGGCTAGAATACCAATTAAAAATGTAGAAAATTATAAGCCCCTAAAAATGATTTATTCTAAAATTGCTCGTTTTCAGGAGTTTCCGACATGATAAAATAATCCTGTTAATTTTGATGGATCAAGGGATAATTTGAGGATGATGATTTGAATGTATTTAAAAGGGAATTATGGAGATTAAATGAGGAAGAAAATATTTTCAGAAAAGTAGAAAAAGATTTACCGAAATAGAGTTATGTTTACTGGTAAAAACCATAACCAGATTTTTCTAGCTTCATCATGACATTTTTGACTAGCCAATAAGAAGGAAACAAATGGTGGAGGTGTGGCTAAATCCTAGCCCTTGGATTAACCTCCTTAATGAAATTAAAACTCAACCATCCATTTAAGTGTGAGGGATTTTTAGAAACACATTTCTTCATCATTTTCCCACCACTTTGGCCGACTTTTGCTGCTGGAATTTGAGGAAGAAGAGTACACCGTTGTCCTCCATTAAAGAGAAGAGCAAGCTTCCAAAAATCCAAGGTAAGAGGAGTTACTACCTTATGCTATATACCAAATTCCTCCTCTCAACTTCTACTACTTCCATGGATTGGAATTTTTATTTTGGCTCTCTTTTGGTGGCTGGAAAGTTAGGGTTCATGAGAGGAAAAATGAGAAAAAGAGGGATTTAGAGGAAATAAATGGTTGCAAAACACTCATTGCATGATAAGGAGAAGATTGATGTATATATTGCTTGGGTTTGATGTTTGTATGAAATTTTGGAATCTCAAACCCTAAGGGGAGATGTGATGGGATTAGAACGTACACGCAGCGGAATTTAAAATTTTCTAATCCCAAATACGGATCTGTCAAAGGCGTTTAGATTGAGGAGATGAAGGCGTACCTTTTACGTTTCAAGATTGTCTCTTGCTTTGCGTCTAGATCTCTTCAGGTTCGACAACGTCCCGCGTTCTTACTTCTGATCACGAGGAGCCGACGTTCTTTCAATCGCCTCCCTCTACCGGTATCCACACGAACAGTCTTCAACAATAGCAGCGGGCTAGCACCTCTTTGTTCCACTCTCTCTCTCTAGGGTTTCTTGGCTCAAGGATGGACTCAATTTCAAAAATTGGATTCCTCTTCCGTCCACGAGCACTTATATTTATAAAGCTCATAGAGTACATCATAATAAAAGATTAATCTTTTATTAATCTTGAAAAATTTGATTTTTTTTAATTTCAGAAGGATATTCTAGATCTAATCTTGAAATTCAAATTTCAAAAGATATTCTAGATTTAATCTTGAATTTCGGATTTCAAAGATATTCTAGATCTAATCTTGAAATTCAAACTTCAAAAGATAATCAAGATCTAATATTAAATTTCGAATTTCAAAGATATTCTAGATCTAATCTTGAAATTCAAATTTCAAAAGATAATCAAGATCTAATATTAAATTTCAAATTTCAAAGATATTCTAGATCTAATCTTGAAATTCAAATTTCAAAAGATAATCAAGATCTAATATTACATTTCGAATTTCAAAGATATTCTAGATCTAATCTTGAAATTCAAATTTCAAAAGATATTCAAGATCTAATCTTGAATTTCGAAATTCAATATTCAAAATGTTAAATTCAAATTTTGCAATCTTAACTTGGATTAAATTGATCTGATCAAATCATATCCATTTAATTAATCCAAATAATGAGCCAACAGATTTAATTTATCCTTATAAATTAAATTGGTGTTAGTTATTTAATTTATCAAATAAATTAAACTAACACACACAAATATTAGTTATATAATATTGTGCAATTTCGAATTTCAACATATATACACATATATTTAAAATTCGAATAAACCCTA
>JANTPZ010148706.1:7041-19150 GCA_025593235.1 Vachellia pachyceras | reverse complement strand
AAGATAAATCTCATTCAACTTTGTATGCTAATTTCCTTTACTTATGTGCAACAACAAATCTGATTTGGATTTAGTAAGAGGCAAATTCAATAGGACGCCATAAGTCCATCCCAATTGCCCATTTGCACATTGCAAGAATTAATAAAATAGCAAGTTCCAATTCAAACAATTTAGAGCATAAGATGAAATCTTACTGCCTCATATTGAATCCAAATCCAAAAAAATCTAGCCATCTACCTCAGCATTTTATTTGTGGATTACATTTATAGCCACCTGACTCACCCCCGAATTTCTGCAAGATCCCCTGTGAGTTCATGAATGTATGAATAGTAGAAGTACAATCTGGATGCAATAACATCAACAGTTCTTCTGTTAAGGTTATTCACCAGGGCAATGCTTTCAGAGGAACAAACTTTGGCCTAGAAACATATAAATAAATAAAGCCACTTCAGCATTTGATCAGCAGTAATAATACATTTTTATTAAAAAAATGAACACATGGGAGTATTGGACCCAACCTCCTTATATCTCTTCTGATCAATCAGAAATAGTAGTATAAGCAAGTAACAGAACATCTCCATCTCAGGCACTAACTGCTTAGGTGAGGTTTGAACAGTAGATGTAGCAGTATCTACTTCCATCTCATGACAATCTGCCTACACAGACCATAACCAAGAGATTGTAAATTGAAGAACATTGTATCTATAAAAAAAAAAAAACCACAAGTAAACAGTATGATATTTACCAGTAAGAGAGGGAAAGAGAAAAAAAATAACAATAATAATCTGCCAAATGACCACAATAATAATCTATTACTAACAAAATTATTTTAACTTTCAATACATTTTTCATGGATGGATAAAGGCCATTAAGAACCAGTTTCGTTTTGCCACACTAATGCCCCATAAGTATTTTGTAACTCCTCTTAAAGAATATTAAAGACTTTGTATGGTCTAACTAGTATAAATAAGACCTTGGATTGTATGGGAGGGGCAGAGAAGAAATAATAATTTGAGCGTTTTTAAGAGTTCCAGTGCGAGCTATGTGGTTCCTATACCACATTTGCAGGTGATAAAAATAAAAACATGAAGATACCCCAAGTCCCCAACACCCAACGAAACCATTTGATACAGTCATAAAATACAAAATGACTATTAGAATAGAATTTAGAAGTTAATTGGCCATTACCAAAGGCAAGGCACATGCATATAACTTTAAAAGGCAGTAGTCTTAACCGGAGTCAAAATCTACCTCACGAGATGTATGATGGAAAGGAAGTTTGTCTCTTTAACAAAATTAAATCGAGACAAGGATCATCTTTCAGAATGAGCCCCTTAGGCATACAAAAAAAATGCTACCTAACGAATTATCAAGAGGCATACTACCTAATGCAATCTAATCATGATATAGCCCTCCTATAGAGATTTCATTTAAAATCTGAAAGCAAGGAAATGCCTACTGCCACTTTGGATAACAGAAATTTCTAATTCGACCTTTACTAAATTTGCGATGGCGAAAAAATGATGAGGCGTCTTCATCTGACTCATTGCTTGAAATTCTTTTTGGAGGACAGAGATAATAAATCTCGTGACGATACAAAAATATAACGACAGATTGCTTAAAGATTTCTTACGGGCATGATCCCTGAATCTAACAAAGTAAAAGATATACATATTGACCTCGGGAAGATAGGCAGAAAATCTGGCGTGAAGTTCAGAACCCGGACAGGCAACATAATCGATAAAAGATGAGAGCACCGATGCTGTCAATTTGCGCCTCAACGCAATTGTAAGGCGAACGGCACGAGCAATTCTACGAACTTCCCTAGAGTGCGACCCGACCTCAATAAGTGATGTTATCTCCTTTAAATCTGAAGCGCCAAATTCCAATAAAAAATAAATCAAATGATTTTTTCAGAGATGAATAAAATAGGTCGGAACATAAAATCGCTTTGAAGTGATCCGACAAAAAGGTTCATACGCTGCATGGTAGAGGGAGCAGCTGAAGAAACAGAATGCGAAGGATTTGTGTGATCTTTCATCTCCACATCTTGAGTCATTTTGAGAAAATATCTATGAACTCGTCTCCTGCTACTTTTATTATCCTGGAGTTTCTCAGAGCATTAAAAAGAAAAACAAAACCTCTTCTCGAAAGCTTAAAAAAGTTGGGTAAAGAGAATCAATAGAAGAAGGAGACAGAATTGAACTAGAAGAAACTCACAAGTCCAGATCGAGCAAGCTGTAGAGAGCAAATTTTAGGGTTTCAGACTTTCAGCGATTGTTTCCGTCAGTCCTACTCCTCCCGACTCCAATGTATCATTCTTTTCTTTCTCTACAAGTCACCATGAAAAATATCGAAATTGGATTCACTCCTCAAGTTTTCAGCTTGCCTGCGCTAAAACAATCACCCCCTGAAAGGCAAATTATTTCATGAAACACTCAACCAGTCCAAGAAAGTCATGGAAGAGTGATTTTACAAATTTGTGAAAAAAATATAGTTGAACTTGTTATTGGGGAGCCCAGATGTAAACCTCTTTGATGGGAATTATAAAGTCAAAGCTAAAGAAAGCACAGTATAAACTCCCTATTTATTAGGTATAATTTTCACATATTAAATTTAAAATATGACAAAACACTTTGTATTTAGATTTATTATAGAATTATCACACCTGGTTTTTATAAAGAAAAGTTTGCTATGCTTTAAAATTTAGAGTTAAAGAAATATTATCATAAAAATAAATTATATTTAAAAAGGCTTTTGAATTATTAATACGTCTCAGTTTTTAGGGAATATTTTTCAAATTATTTAAAAATTTACTTGTCAAAATCATAATTTATTGTTAAACATCAACCTAAAAATTAAACTTGTAGGGTTTATTAAATTTGAATGTTACTTTTTCCATTGGATCTTACATGTTTGTTTTTAAAAAACGGTGGAGAAGTGCTTGTACAATTTACGAAACAAATATTTAAAGAAGATTATTTTAATTTATAGAAAAACACCATTAAACATGTGTTTAGAAAATATAAACGCTCTCCCAAACAGTACAATTTCTAATCCACAAGATTATAAATCGTTTAACTTCCGAGTTCAAACATTTTTTTAAAAGAAAACCAAGAGCGTTATCCGGTCAGTGTCCGGTATCGAAAGTCATTTCAAATGGGATTGTGACCCAGATTGCGATTGTGAATTATTAGCCGTATCCCATGATAATGCAGAAAAAGGAGAAGCATGCCAGATCTTGCTCTTGTAAGGTAATAAACAGTCCAAAATGTGCTTTAATCTTTATTCCAGACAAGGCTTCATTAACAACTCTGATTCATTACGACATTTGGATATCAATCTCTTCGCATTAAAACTATACTTGTCATCATGGTGGATCGTGGTCAGATTTCAGAAATGAAGGGCGGTTTAGAAAGAACTGATGGGCAAATATGAAAGATATCATTTACCGCAGTATGCTCAACTTGAGCACAATAGAGCCCAACAAGAGGCTGGAAACAAAATAGAACCCAATAAAACCAACTTTCCGTAATTACACCATCTAGAGCCCAAAGAGATATATATTTGCAAGAGACATCTTTCTAGAACACATCCTCTTTAGGAAAAACAATATTCAGCTAATACGGTGTCTAGTGAATCAAACAAATCAATCTAACAGAGTTCTTTCCATAGCAGAAAGGGAAAAACAAAAGAAAAAAAAATCCTGCCATTAATGGGGACAAAATTCGACAAATCTGTGGGAAAATAAATTAAAGAATGAGGGTCACGACCAACACAGAACTACAACTGTTCAAATATATGACCTACGACTTCAACATCAACGGAGCTGCCTTTGAGGCAGCAGTTTCAAGCTAGACTACAGGAACACTATAAGAACCCTTTATGAGGCAGCAGTTTAGAACTAGTCTAAAAAAACTTTAAAAATGCCTACATTCTTCAAGACCCAAGGGAAAAAGGTACGACATCAAAGCAGATCTGTCAAACTTAAGTTATCAGTTGATTGCCTCAAGCAGCTGCCTGGCTCGGCCCATTGGATCTGAAGCCACGACCCCTCCCACGATATCCTCCCCTGCCACGGCCTCGACCTACAAAAAGCAATCAACAGCAATTTAGACATAGTAGCTTACTTCTGTCCTCCTTAGTTCCCTCTCATTCGCTTCTAGCCCCGGTTAGAGTCCAGAATAAATTAACAGTGTTGAAATTACATTTCAATTAATTCCACCAACAAAAGCAACCAATAGCAGCTTAGACGTAGCAAATAGTTTAGCATTGGCAAGAGCTTTCAGCCAAGAAAATTAATAGCTCGTCCTACCAATCCACTCAGTTAGACCATAAAAATTTTATTAAAACAAAAGTAAAAATAGAAAAAATCTTACGCCCTTAGTAAATGTTACACCATTACAAGAAACTAAGCATCAGAAACACAAAATTAAACGCCTCCAGAAAAAAATAAAAATCTGATATATTAGTAGCCAATTAACACATGCATTGACACACAAATAAGAGGCTGGAAGCAAGGGTAAGACAACAAACCACGGCCTTGAAAAGGTGCATCTTGGATGTATCCACCATCTTGCTGCATTTCAACAGGAAAATCATTGTACCCACCCCTCCCACGACCACGGAAGCCACGTCCTCTTCCTCTACCCCTGCCCCTAACATTTCCTCTATTGCGATCCCAACCTCCATCCTCGTAATCATTTGAAATAAAACCATTCGCTGAAAGAGAACACAGCGTCAAAAGTAGTTCTAGAATTTCAAAACTCAAAACATGATACAAAGGTTGAACTCAATATTAAACGAGTTTATAAAATGTCTATAACCTCTGGCCCTTCCCCTTCCTCTGCCACCACGACCCCGAACACGTCCCCTAGGTGAAGCTTCTGCTGAAAACAAAAGTTAGAATTATGCATAATATAAAAAACTTCAGGAGCATAAAATCACTTGTCAGGTGTCCATAGTACCTCCTTCATAATCAAAATCAAGAGGCGGCTTCACCTGGTCTGCTGGCAATGGAGGCTGATACCTGAAGGCACAACAAATAACGAGTTTAGTGAATCATCATAGTTCATAAGAACACAATCTGATGTAATTTCTCAAAACCAGCTGAACTGATACAATCATCAAATGCATCATCTTAATCAATCAAAAATACCAAAACTTATGTTGTTTTCACTGCTTGAGTTATGTTTTTTAAATTTTTAACTGTTAGCTAAAATACTGAGTATCATTCAAAATTATCATAGTTGTCTAATACAGTTCAATTCAATTCGATACGAACTTTCATACATTACATTCAGTGAGTAAAAGTAAGAAAAGTGGTTATCATAATTGTGTGATCATGAGTTGAATCGCACGATTCGATCCAAAAATTGAGGAGAAAGATTTAAATCTGATGTTTGAATCTTTCCTTCCCCAGAACTTGAGTGACAAAGTGTTTTACTCTCACTCTCACTCAAGTTATGCTGGGAGTGAAACATGTTTCACTCGAGTGACATGCTCTTGAATCAAGTTACATGACCCTAACTTCCATTTAAGACATTTTAACCTTCAAATTGACTTATTTAAATACATCAACCTCCAATTCCAAATCTAAAAGCTTAAATCTTGATGTTCTCATTTTGTATTGCAAGTACTTTCTTCAATTTATCATCATCTTCTTGATCATTCTACATAATTCAACTTGACAAGTTCTTTCCTTCCCTTGACCAAACTACATAATAAATTCACATTAAGTATAGTAGTTAGCCAATATACATTATAAAAACTTTTTACTCTTTTATATTTGACATCATCAAAAATAATCATAACTAACACTTCTTCCTATGATTTATGGGATCAAGTTGTGAATAAGAAAACCTTATTATTTCAAACTTTATGCGTGGATCAAGAATGATTGCAATTGCAAATAATGCAATCACTCCAATATTTGTCAAATTTATCAAGAATTCTCAAACAAATATCTCGAATCACAAGATCATCATTATGCACATGTTATTTTAACAATAACTCAATTTTTTATATCTGCATGAAATACATGTTAAAAGTTGAATATGTTGACCCATAATTCAACTCTAAGATAGAGATCTGAAAGGAGAATGTTATTTTTATTTTTTGATGTTATGAAATTAGAAAGGATAAAGCGCACTTACCCCACAGAGGATGTGTCAAGTTCTTTCTTGGAAAGGGTGATTGTAATCATTGACACATGCCTTGTTGTCTCCAATCTGCAAGGAAGTCAGAAAAAGCAGCAGATGAGTACATGGCAACAGCAGCTGCCAGAATGATTGCGATGTTGCCCATCAAGACAGGTAGTTTAAAATACAAATCAGAAATAGATATTACGGAAGCAAGCCTTCTTCTAGTGGCTCCCATGTATCAGTGATGTCAGTGGATCCAACTGCTGTAATTTGATGAAGACCCACAATTCTCCTCTGCAAAGCCACAAAAATAAATAAATAATTTTCTATCCACAATTGTTTGCTTAGAAATGATAAAGCCAGACAAACCTTGATCAATTCCACAATTGTTACAGTTTTGTTGATAGCTCTCCCCATTGCCTTAAAAACGATTTCATCTGAACCTTTTTCCTGCAAACAAAGAAACAAAAACAATAAGGTTTGAAAGAATGTCAAAATTCATAAAATCTTCGGGACACGTGCTTTATAAAAACACAGTGAGCTGAGGGATAGAGGAGACAGAAGGTAGTCCCTTGATTACCACCCTTCCAATATTTTGATATTCTTTTCAATCATGCAACAGTCAACGAACTCACCATTGACAAGACATTTTGTGATAAATGGAGCAGAAGGAAACAATCTTCAAAAAGAATATACCTTCAGATTAATAATAGTTATATTTGTAATACTTAATAGCATGAGGCAAAATTTACTTGACAGAGATAAGGAAACTACACAATTATAACTTTCTAACACTACTTTGCATCTGAATTTTTCCCCTTAAGTAAAGAACAAACAGGAGCAGCTGCATCCGAACAATTACACCAGGGTCGGTCCAAGAAACATATATGAAGGCTAAGCAACATCACAACTCCTCCCCAACCCCGCATCAAGGGTACAAGGATTAGAGGTGAGAAGTAGAAAGTGGTTGAGCCTCAATGAATTCTTACTCATTAAGGACTGCTCTCTACATTACGTGTACACGGTACACAGTGCGTAGAATCTTGTACACGTGTCAAACTTAGTTTGTTACAGCTGTATTCTGCATAAACTAAACCAATCTCTAACAGCAGGAGGTTCAAAACCTCCAAAATCAAAAGCTTCCACAAACCAAAGTTTATCATATAGGAAGACCACTGAACAGAAAACAAAGATCTCAATTTGAATTAGGGAATTATAATAGGCTTTGCTGAAGAATCATATTGAGAACTCGGAGTTATCGTTACTAGAAAAACTCCATGCAGTTAAACTCAAGAGGTGCTACATTACTTCAAAAAAATAAAGCTTCGGATGCTCACTCCCCAAAAGAGCTTACTCCAGACAACAATATAGAAAGGGGAAATAAAAATAACCGGCTCACGGAAGCTAGAAAAGGCAAGGAAACAAATACCTGAATCAAGCTCATGGCGTAGGTAATATAGTTGCGCATCCTTCCCTGACTGGTAATCCGAATCTCATTTTCATCAATTGGCGTCTCTGCTCTTGGCTTCTCAACCTTCTGGTAACGATCCATCTAAACCAACATCACAAGTAAGACTCAACTGAAAAACAGAAAACAAAACATCAAGTAACTGCCAGAGCTCGTTGAGACATCTGACAGGTTTTGATATTCGATCTGAGGCTTACCGTGATTCTTAACGATAGATTTTGCAGCAGAATGAAAGAGCCCTCTTCTACGGCTTCGTGTCTTCTATTACGCCCTAATTTGTTCACTGTGACTCCTTTCACCTTTTATATCCCCACGCCTTCCCAAACTGCCCTAACCAACTCCTTGATCTCTTCGATCAGTTGATATCCAAAAATGGGTTGGGCCTTATCATTATTTTTTATATTGGGTCCCTACCCGATTCCGACTTATATTTCTGTCCAAAATGAAAAATATTCAGAACTTGCAATAAAATCTGTTTGGGCCCAAAAGGACTATTAAGCACTTTCAGTTTGGGCACGTATTCTTTTTAACAAACTTTTTTCATACCTCTTTTTTAACGGTGGGTTGGATCAGGTGGTAAGCGGCTTGCTCTAATTAAAACAATATCTCATATTTGAGCCCTTGTGTATGCAGCAGCCACCTTTGGGAGACTCACACACTATTTCCAGGTGAGCGACGCGAGTCGGATTCAGACTAGTCGGAGCGAAACTCCGATGAACCAAACGGAAAAAAAACAAACTTGTGAGGTCAGAATTCTTGCTGGAGAATTCTAGACCGATCCAAACTCGGCTTATAGGCCCAGCAAAATTTCTTCTGTACTAAAATTTTTTTTTTTTGAGTGAAAGGAAATATATTATAAAGACTAAAGAATACAAGGAAAAGCAAAAGAACAACAAAATTTCTTCTGTACTAAAATATAACAACACATCTGATTATGCCAACAAAGATTGCTCTGGTTTGTAAGAGTTA
Organism: Vachellia pachyceras; assembly: GCA_025593235.1. Classification (NCBI taxonomy): domain Eukaryota; kingdom Viridiplantae; phylum Streptophyta; class Magnoliopsida; order Fabales; family Fabaceae; genus Vachellia; species Vachellia pachyceras. Next base: position 10,570 of record JANTPZ010148706.1, on the reverse strand, counting down.
GCTCATAGGATTGTAGATTTATATCTCTTGTACTCGGACCTAACTCAGGATGTAAACTGTTTTGAGAAGATAAATGAAATTTATTCATAATATCTTTTTAGAATATAATTTGAGCGAAAATGTAGTGGATTCAAAATTAAAAAATGAGTGGATGCAAAATAAATAACATAATATTAATATATACCTAATTTTTTGGGAGTCGGAGGGTGCGTCTGAACTCGCTCAACTACACTTAGGTCAGCCCATGCCTATTGTTGATGTGATAACCTTATTAGTGAGAGATCTATAAATATATCTAGAATCTTGAGAATCAACTCACCAAAATTTGCAAAAGCTGATGATTCCACCGGTCATTATTCACAGGCCAACGTAATTCTTAAAACTCATCTGAATTTTAAAAAAGTCCTATTGGGTGAAAAATCAGTGAACATTCAGCAGCGATAAGAGGTAATTAATTAGTCAGATAGATTCATTGAGGATGAGACTTCAATATTATCTAAAAACAAATTTGGGTCCATCGAATTTTGAAGACATTTAATCATGGACAACACAAATTAAAGGCACTCTTTGGAAAGTAGTGCAAATTAAACTAATCAAAGGCTTAGTTACATCATTAATTTTAAGGAAGAAGCCGTCAATGGGCAGGAAAATTCTGTCATATAAAACCTTTGTTTACTTGTTTTGGGTCTTGATGTACGTCTTCGTTCTGAATCAGTTATCTGTCAACCCCATTGTCACGTTTCTGATATAATTAATTAATTAATTAGCTCCCACCCTATGTCTTAGGCCTTTTAATTAGTTTAATGGTGATTAACGATTACTTAACATCGCTTTCGTATGGAACACAGCCCCCTATTTTGTTCTGTCCTTTCGTATATTAAACAGCAAAATATATCGTGTGTTTCTCATGACTTGCTCAATTACGTAAACTTGACAGATTCGTTCTACATCGGAGGTAGGGGACGAAACCAGAATGACACTTGGTATGAACGCCGCGACCGCAGGCTTGTTTGGATAGCCCATTTGGGTATCCAAAAGTCATTCCTGTGTTTACCGAGACAAAATTCCTTTCACATATTTACCTCAGAATTTGTGTCTGTTCTCCCCCACGGACTAACCAAACAAGCCCCACGTATATACACACCACCCTCGACCCTTGTCTTTCGTTTATTTATATATATATATCACTAGCTTCCCTCCTTAATAATAGAGTTAATTTATTTTTTTTATTATTACATTATATGTCAATCAAATTAGGCTATAGAAAAATGGTAAATGCAAATGGTTTAAAATAATTTGTTTAATTTCCCTAATATCTCAAGAAAAGTCGATTATCTCTTATATTACGGATACAAGGTGGTAGTGATTTATACTCTCATGTCACCCCAAATCTCTCCACCCAATTCCGTGCCCCACGATACTTGATTTCCTGTACATATTGCAGATCCCACTTTCCGACTCCTCAAGTCACAAGTACACTATTAATTAACCGATCATGCTCAAGATCTCGCTAATCATAAGTTGTTGCAGATCCCACCTTCCATTTGTTTTCCTCCTACCCACCTGTAGCTAGGTTTAGAACGCCTTTGAAGAGATGCCTACAAATCGTTCACTAACAAGGTAATCAGGTTTGAACTCATAACCCTACATGTCGTGACTCAACTGGATAAATGTTTATTGGCAAATTGATGCATATTACATTTAATACCAAGGGGATTGATGTAAGCGTTGGAGCGATGATGAAATGAAGCACGGCTGATGTGGATGGATATCTGCGTAAATAAGTGTTGATGGTTGACCAAGAGGTATGGTGCATCTGGACAATGGTGAACACTGGTTATTAGTCAAGCTGGAGATGAAAGTTCATCATGTGAAACAGAATATATCATGTGTCACGAAATATATATATATATATATGCCTGGCTAGCTACCTAATAATAATACTATATATATAATGGAGTTTTATTTTGATGGTGGAAAAGTGATCTTTAACGGAGACCACTCCTTCCAACTTCCAAGTCAAAGCAGCCAATCTCATCTTCTGAGCTGGAATCCAAGAATCCGTGTGTAAGGCAGATGGCAGTTGAGAAGAAGCAAAGCAATAGATTTGATTTGGAAACAAAAGGCTTTGAAAGTCCACAGCTGACCTTTCTATCGATCACGAGTTTCGCCCAATAGAAAAACCTAACCCTAGCTAACCCAAAAAAATCATGCATTGAGAAGAAAACAGTACCGCTGCCAACTTGATTCATCACTTTATATATGCCCACAGCTTTCTTAATTATATATATATATATATATATGCTTCCCAAGGGCGGCCCAGTATGTAGCTTTGATTGGAAGGATTAATTCACAAAAAAAAATCAAAGAAAAGTAGAAAACGGCAGAAAGATATCATCTTTACGTTAACCACTAAAAAAAGGAGGGGAACAGAAAATAAAAAATAATGATATATTAATGTTTGTGGGCATCCCAATACCCGAGAGTTCAAACTGGATCTGTTTAAAATTAATATTGCGTGCTTTTGGTGAGAACAATATCATCAGGCTGGGGGGAATGTATATACAGCAGACAAAGCTACAAGATGATAATATTGTGAAGGAAAATAAAAGAAAGCAAAGTGTTAATAAGGGGAAGTAGTGAAAATGATTCTTCAAACAAGTGGGAAGATTGGGGTAGGACTGTTGGGGTCAAATGTGTAACCCTCTCCGTTGAAAGTTGAAACAAAAGAAAAGTAGCAGAACCAATGCAACATGATTCTGCAGCCCTGTATACTAGAATATATTTATATATTCACTAACACATCTTGATTGAACATGAAATTTGCAGCCCCATGTTTCAAGAACACACTTTTATATAATATCATGCAAATAAAAAGCTCTCATCAGAGTGTGTGTGTGTGTGTGTGTCTATATATATACATATAATGAATCGCAAGTGTGCAAAGTATGGTATATATGAAGTTGCAGCAACTTGCAGAGAATTAAGCCTTCAATAATTCTACTCTCTGCAAGATTATATATATGAACATCAACTCATCAGATATATGCACTACTGTATACAAGGATCGATGCTTATGCTTGGAAACATAAAGCCGTCCTGTACGCTGCTTGTATAAGTGAAAGCCAGGAATTTAAACCATATACCCATAAAGTACACAAAAAGAATCAGATTACCGAACGGCGAACTGCACCTTCTTTAAATTTACTGGTCTGCTGTACTAGATTCTGTTATCGGATTCAAATAATTATAAAAACACCTGAGACAACAGTTGACTTAATTAATTACAGGAGCATCTTGCGTATCATCATCATATATATATATATATATACAGTGGCGGAGCCAGGACCCTGGACCAGTGGGGGCAATTTTTTATTTTTAAACAAATGACAACAAGCTTATAAATGTAAATAATTTGAGTGGGTTCAAATATTAAAACTCAGTGGGTGCAAAATAAAAATCTAACAAGCATTTACATATACCCCAAAAATTGAGTGGGGGCAATTGCCCACCCTCACTCTAACGTGGC
>JANTPZ010148703.1:671-12875 GCA_025593235.1 Vachellia pachyceras | reverse complement strand
TCTCCCTTTAACATCAACTTCCCCTTTTGCTCATTAATTATTTAAATAAATTATATGAGGAAGCACCTTAATAATTGTTTAAATTAATTAAATAGAAGAAGAGATTAATTTTCATGAGTGAAAACTAATTTAAATAAATTGTATAAGCAAATAAATATAAATCAACATACATGGATAAAATGGTAAATTGATTATTAAATTCCCCCCTTCCCCTCCTGAACCAAACAAAGAATCATTCACCTTCCTTCCTCTTTAACTAAACCAAACAAGGTAGCTTTATACACTTCCTTCCCTTCCCATTCCCTCTTATCCATCCCCTTCCTTTCCTCTCCATCAAACCAAATATAGCCTTAAAGGTAAATTTACGTGTAAAGTGATGAAAAGCATAAGCACTGTATATAACTTCTCATTATCGCATGATTATCATTTCTCAAATATTACCGAATGGTATTAGGATGGTCAGCACGTAGCTATCACTCGCGCTGGGTCACGAGGGATGGAGCATTGCGGCGTCTCTGCTAAGGTTTTCACCTTTCCCTTGCTCTTGAAGGTTTATCCTCCTCGACGAGTAGGAGCTTGTGTCCTCAACTTTAGGTTGTGGCAGATGGTGCTTTTCAGGCAAGGCTAATCGGTGATAGTGGGATGCACGGAGAGGACGGCAGAGTAGATAGACTTCCAACCGTGATCTTTGATGGGTACCTCCAGGTTTGGTGGCGGTGGATGGGTTTAAAGAGAGGCGATATGTGTCACCTTCTCTATGGGAACTGGAATGTGGAGCTACTTTATACTCCGAGAGAAAGTTTAATGTGTGCTGATGTACTGTCAAAGGAAGACCCCCCGGAGGATCTCAGACATTCATCTTTTGGCATGTACCACCAAGATGCAGGGACCAGCTATTGCTTGACCAATCTTTTTGTTAGGGGTATAATCCCCCAATTTAATTAGTATTGTTCTCAATCTTCTCTCAAGCTTAGCTTACCTTTGTAATTAAAAAAAACATAGAGAGGCGATATGCATTCCGGTAGGAAGGGAAGGTATCGATGGCTCAATCACTAGGTGGAAATTGGGGCTTTTCAATGTATGAAAGTAGATCAAAGGATTCATTACAAGGGAGTTTATAGAAGATCAAAATGAGTTCACGGCATTTTGATGTGTTTATTTGGGAACACCGTTTTTTCAACTGTATACGCAAGCATCTCAAAATCTGTAAAAACTATCTCGAAATCTGTAAAAACAATCTTGAAATCTGCAAAATACCTCAAAATTTGTAAACTCATTTCTCCCAACGGAATTCCCAAACACACCCGATGTCTATGTTTCTCTTATAACTCAAAATTCGTTTATGCCTCAAGGTTCTTTTATTGGTGTTGTTTTTGGACTAAGTGTTGAGAAAGGAAATATCACTCTTCATGTTGCTGGATACATTGTGTTGTGTAACACTGATTGTAAAATGGGTTGGAAATTGTTGCGGCTTGGTTAATATGGAACTGTAGGAAGGCTATTCATAATTTTGCTATGTTAAAAGCGCATTTATAAGCCATTAAATCTTACCCAAGTTGTCAGTGCCCTGATTAAATTGGTGTGAAAGATTATTAGGTGGAGAAGAGTAGAGATGGATGTTCTTAGAGCTGAAAAGGGTTGGTGAGTCCATTTCTAAGAATAGGTATGTTTGGTTGGAGGAAGTTGTTCGTGGGAGGAAAGCTGGTCGTTTTGTGGTGTGGAATTCTATTTTACAGCTTACTCATGATTAAGTTAAAATTATCATCTTGAGTCTGTCAAATGAGGTTGTACATACAGTTCATTGTTGACTTGACATATGCTTGTTCAGTGTGTATGTTGACATTGTTCTTATGTGGGTAAGACACGTGCCTAACCGTTCATTATTTTGTTGAAGGTGTAATTTTCTCTTTTATTATCAGATTAATTGTGCTTTTTACTACTATTATAATTGTTTTCCTCCTTAAGAAATCTCTTATCTCAAGGAATTTTATCAGGAACCATTCTTGCATATGGATTCCCATGAAAACAGATATGGTAGTAGGGTGGTTAGTCAAAGTTTTGTTGGATGACTCTATTAGAAATTGTGCCCTAGTGCCAATCATTGTATTTCAGACATTATTTATTTTAATGTATTTTCTCCATTAATTATCATACGTTTTGCATGTTTGTTATGATAATTGTATCCATAGACGAATTATAAATATTGTCTTAAATGTCCCTGGTTGGTTGTCTATGTGGGAACGTAGATAAAGTAAGACTAGTATGACTTTGATGAGGTATGGAGATACGAGTCAAAGTCATAAGCACTTGTAAGAGTACAAGGTGATGGACCGAACCGCTATGAGAAAGCTGCATGGATTAAGTTATTAGCTTATCTCATATGTGATCACGTCACAATGCCCTTTGACCTGAGATAATCATGGATTCCTGCATGAAAGTCACTAAGCTTTGACCTAGTCAAAAGTCACCTTTGACTGAGTGATGATAAAGGCTATAATCGGGTTTAAGGGTTTTTATGTGGAGGAATGTGAGTGATCAAAATGAGATTTGTCCCTCACATTAGTCGAGAGATATTACTGGGCCTCTCGATGAGTGAGTCTGAGAAATGTATGGCCATACTGTAACGAAAATGAGTTTTCGTTTCTTTGATCAGACTACTCAGGGATCGAGAAAGTAATGGTCAGGATAAGAGGATGACGTCATCCATACCTCATCCTTGACCGAGATATCGCGTGACAAAAGAGACTTGATGTGGTTGCATAAAAGGTTGCATCGTGTTAATGATCCCCGTATGATTTGGGTAGTCGTAATGTCTTGCTAGAGACCGCTTGCGACTTGTGGGCTTATGTTGAAATTAATCTACTGCCAATTTTATATGGGCTTACCGGGTTGCACGCAAGAACAGCCCAACATGAACTTTATTTCTAGGGTTTATTTGAATTTTGAATATATATGTATATATATATATATGTTGAAATTCGAAATTACACAATATTATGTAAATAATATTTGTGTGTGTTAGTTTAATATTTAATTTATTTGATAAATTAAATAACTAACATTAATTTAATTTATAAAGATAAATTAAAATTCGTTGGCTCATTATTTGGATTAATTAAAATGAATATGATTTGATCAGATCAATTTAATCCAAATTAAGTTTGCAAAATTCGAATTTCACATTTTGAATTTCAAAATTCGAATTTCAAGATTAATAAAGATTAGATCTTGAATATCTTTTTGAAATTCAAATTTCAAGATTAATAAAGATTACATCTTGAATATCTTTTTGAAATTCAAATTCGGATTTTTCAAGATTAATAAAAGATTAATCTTGAATTATGATGCACTTCATGAACTCTATAAATATGAGTGCTCGTGAACAGTAGAGGCATCCCATTCTGAATTTGAACTAGCATGTACTCCCCCGTGCGATGCGCGGGGAGCATGTTATCATAACATTGATCACACTATCCAAACTTTATCTCATAAAATGACAACAATACACTATATGTTTTCCACTGCTAGATAATGCTTGTAAATTCCTAAGTATTTTCTTCAAAGTTATAGAGGTTATAGGTCTCTTACACCCACTTTAATATCATGCATAGCTATTTAAAATCTATCCTTCAAAAGCTAAGGATGGTATATTCTTGTTTGTGCAAGCGGATTTTTGATATACAGGCAACTCCCCCATCAGATGCTTGATGATTAGGTAGCAAACAAAGTTTTGCACTTCTACAAAGGAGTGAATGAGCACTAATTAGCCCTACGTAGGAGCTGAATTATTAGTAACATGCTAGATAATGGAAAAGAGAGAAAAGGAGGGGAATATAGGCTACAAAATGACTGAGTCATATATAACTGATATGCAAGTAACCTTGAGAAACACTTACATATTTTTCAAATTCCTGAATTTTACTTTAAAGCTTTAAAAGTGAAAGGGGATATTTATTATGTATAGATATAAAAGGTCTAAACTTCTGATATACAGTAAATTTTTGGGCATATGTATAGAGAATTGATAAATAAAGTAATCGGCTTAAGGTTTCACAAAATTTCAACCATTAATAAAAACAGCCTTCATCAAAACAATTATAGGCGCCTTTGTTAAAAGAAGAAAAAAGTCCAAAATGATTTGGGGCTTTTAAAAATTTGATCTACACTTCCTAATATCCTTCAATTTCAAATGGCAAAACCTAAACATAAGAAGGTAAAATAAAAAATGATTTGGGAAACTAACTAATCTTTTGGAAGCTGATTCTTTTCACAGGCACTAAAAGATGCATATTTCGGTGTTCAGTGAATTAGTTCTCACTTCTCAGTCAAATTTAATTTCCAATTATAACATGCGAGGACATTAAGATCAACAAAGTTATTGGATCTGAATGATCTCAAGGACTTATTGTCCTCAAGTGATTAGAGATGGAGTTGATCGGCAAAAACATCAAACCAAACCAAAATAAAATATTAGCAAGCTATTAGCTATAGATGCAAGGAAAAGCAATATAGATTTTCCAAGAATAGCTCAAGTGATAATAAAGCCTTAAGAAACTATCCTTTTAGCACAAACACAATTAACATTCCTGAAAATAGTTTCTTCATCAAACTTTCTGTTTTGCCTTCAAATCTAGATCCCTGTTGATACAAATCCCACACTACCAAGTCTCCATCAATCCCCCAATGAATCAGAACTACTCACCTCCTTTTACACTTCGAAATCCTGGAATTGGTTGGGCTGTGGCAACCATTTTGTCAAAGACATCGCCAAAGATCCTTTGAGTTTTGATGCCAGATACCTCTATGCTTATCTGAAAAGTGAAGTTAGAAGATCATAAGTGCACAATATTCAAGATTTATATGCACAAAAAACACTTAAAAAAATAAACCATATCATAGAATTGGCAACATGAGTATCAAAAAGAAAAATTCATGGAATTGGCAACATAGCATGGAATTTCTTGACTCTCATTGATGATTCTTCAGTACGGGGCAAAAAAAGGAATATGATTCTTCCAACTCCATTTGTTATATTCAAAACACATCCTTATCTAAAGGCACAACTCATTTTTATGAGAAATTCATTATCTTGCATGATCTAAATTATAGTTAATATGATACCTTTAGCTCTCGGAAATCATTAATATTGGCAGAACAGATAGAGAACTCCTCAAAAGCAGAAACAATTTGAGCATCTGCTATAGTCAAATCAATATAAGCTATTAATTGTCATATTACAGCCTGAATAGATCCCCCAACTGGCAACATGCATAACCCACTTTTCTTCGGCTTCAATTATTTCATTGCAACAACACAAACAAAAGTAATAACGATAACGGATAATCAAATTTTAAAATTTCATAACCCATAATCTCCAAGAGACCTCTACGCTAGATTATTGCAAGCTGTATAATACTTAAACGACATTCTTCCATGAATAAAGTAACAATAGCATGTACCAGTTCTGAACTTGAAAATCAAACATGGACACTAGAAGTTAAGAATTTCATAGAAGCAAGGAAATCAGGGAAGTATGCAGAGCAAAATCTTATATAAGAAGAAAAGAATTAGCACCGGAATCAAAAACCCTAAAAAATCCATTATAAAGGGAAGAATGAAACAGGGTATTCAACAAATGACAAATGCAAGTTTGAATCATTCAACTACCTGACATTTGATGAACCATTTAAGGCCTGCATCGGTAGTCCCGTTGAGAAGGGCATCTCAGGCATCGCCGGTAGGAGGCGCTCAGATCTCTTTTTCATCTTCGAAATCTTCCTCCAGCTTCAGCTTCAGGCCTTTACTCTCAGTATGATATTTAGAATGAAGTGCTTTATAGAGAAGAATGAAGGTATGGCAAGAAAGGAGGAGATGGGTTCACCACCTTGTGAGAGAGAAGTACGAGCGCTGAACTCTGTGGCTTTGTTGGTGGGAGCAGCTTGGGGGCTTCCCTCAAGACACGAGTTCGAAGAGGCGAAGATGAATCTCGAAATCAAAGAATAACAGGAGATGAGCATTTGAAACATGAGAGAGAGTCAGAGAGGGAGCTTCGAATGAAAGGTTTTGGGTAGTGTGAGTGAAAATGGCGGGTGTTCTAAAATTTTAAAAATTTCCTTATGAACAGTAACTTAGTGGAAAGGTTTTATTAGATATATTGATTTGCTCTTGAGCCACGAAACCCTAGAGAGAGAGAGTGAAATGAAGAGGCGCTAGCACGCTGCCATTATTGGAGACTGTTCGCATGGATACCAGTAGAGGGAGACGATCGAAAGAACGTCAACTCCTTATGATCGGAAGCAAGAGTGTGGAAGGTTATGGAATCTGAAGAGATCTAGACGCAAAGGAAGGGACGATCTTGAAACGCAAAAGGTACGGCTTCATCTCCTCGATCTAAACACCTTTGACAGATCCGTATTTGGGATCAGAAAAATTTTAAATTCCGCTGCGTGTACGTTCTAATTCCAACAGACTCTTACCCTTTAAATTGGATATTTTGACCTCTATCATGATTGCAGGCCTATTTGATGTATGGCTTACGGGAATTTTCTTGTAGTCTTGTCTTTTATTTTCATGAAAGCAGATATGGTAGTAAGGTGGTTAGTCAAAGTTTTGTTGGATGACTCTTCACTACTACAAAAGGTACTTTTTGCGCCCTATTTTTAACCCAATTGACGCCCTTTCTCGGGGGGCGTGTATGTGAGGGGAGTAGAAAGTCAGGGCCTACTGCGCCCTATATGAAGTGAGGCGCCGTATGCTAGACTTACGGCGCCCCATATTGCAATATAGGGCGCCGTAGGTGTTACCCTTCAGCACCCTAGGGTCTCGTATGTGTTTTTTTTACAGATTGGTGGCGTCAGCGGACTAGATTGGCGCCGTAGGTTCTATATTGCAATATAGAATAAATTGCTTAGCTACTAAACATTTTAACTACAAGAGCAAAGTATTGAGGAATTAAATGCAAAGAGAGGATATTGGGGAAGCAGAAACCAAACGTTGCCTTCAGCTCCTCTGCCTCTCAGTTGCTATATCTAGCTCTCACCATCAACGCTCACTCTGTTTCTCGTGGCTCCTTGCTCTCGTTCAGCTTCTGCCTTCGCCAAGACTGAATAGGTGAATGTCAAGAGGTAAGATTGATGTAATAACATCTCATCATCCGTGTTTCCATTCATAATTTGTGAATGAAGGCAAATTCATAGACCTGAGAGGAGGACGTGTGGGACAATAAATATTCAAATTCCAAGTCACCCATTGGGACGTCCTTGTCTCTTGGGACAATGATCTTTCACCTAAGCTCTATCCAAACAAACCATAAATTATAAAAAACTTTTCATAATCTCTTAACAGGACATGCATATTTGGTTATCACTTGAATGGTTTGTTTACATTGGAAAACCAAACCGTATAGTTTAGAACCAGACCTTCCATGTCTGATAGCAGATCACTTGCAGTTAGTTCCCTGCAACATTTTTCCGCTTTATGGTTCTTCCAGCTCTCATGCTCTCAGCTGCTCCAAAGTCTCAGCCAAATTCTTCCACGCTCAGCTCTCGTGCTCTCAGATCTCGTGTTTCTCGTGGCTTTTTGCTCTCTGCTTTTTGTTGGATTTGGAATCTGGATGGCTGAAGGAATGGAAAAGAAAACCAAGGGGGATGACGATGAAGATGAGGAGGAAGAGGAGAGGAGAGTAGAGTTGCCAGTTGCCACCGGAGTTGGCAGAGAAAGCTTGAAACCCGGCGAGAGCTTTCAGATCTTGAGGTCGCTGTGTGGCGAGAGCTTGAAACCTGGCGAGAGCTTTCAGATCTTGAGGCAGAGCAGTCAAGGTGGGCTTTGGGGCCGGGACTCTCGCTGTGTGGGTGCTAGGGTTTTGGGGAGTACGAAAGGAAGGAGGGAACCGGTCGATTTTAATCAAGGGTGCAGCCTTTTGGCGCCCTATATTTATTATAGGGCGCCAAAAGCCTCCCTGCGCCTCCCTTTTGGCGCCCTATATTTATTATAGGGCGCCATAGATCTACTTTAGGCGCCCTATTCCGATATAGGTCGCCTACATTTTTCCTACAATTTCAAAAATGTCACCGCCTTCACTTTTTACTCCCTTTTTTAGAAAAAGGATGCGAATTTCAGTAGTAAAAAGTATACTCTGTAGTAGTGCTTACTCTCTTTGGATTGGATATTTTGACCTCCATCATGGTTGCAGGTCTATTTGATGTATGGCTTACGGGAATTTTCTTGTAGTCTTGTCTTTTATTTTCTGTTTGTTGAAGAACTATTTAGTGCTAGCCTTTATAATTTGTTTTTCCGTTTGGAGTTGTATGTTTTCTTTCATTTATTAGTATCTTGCTTTAAGACTTTGTAACTTGGTTTTGATTTCAAGATAATCATTTTCTTTGTTGCCAAAAAAAAACCTTCTCATTATCAATCATTCAATTCAACTCTCCCTCCTTCTCTACATATATACGTGAGTGTAGTTGGAGTCTGCTGATAAGGAAATAATAATAAAATTAACGTTATCCACCATGGCGATAAGAGTTTGTATAAAGAAACAGGTTAAACCTTTAATTTTCTAATTACATGTAAATTTATCCTCCGGATTATATAATAAAATGTTTATTGTTCATCAATATGCATATTGATTTCTCAAATACAATTCTTAATTCCATTACATACTCAATACTCACCTTTGTATCCCCACCCCCTTTTTTCTTTTCAAAAAGATTGAGTTATGAAGTTAGATATCATGTACATTAATTAATATGTTAAAAATCAATTTTTGAGGAGAAGATGCGTAGTGAAAGCCACAGATTCTAGACAAACAAGTTGTAATAATCAGCTAAAAAAAGCCGATCGGTGATAATCTTTAAAGATTTGATAATAACTATACAATAGTTGATAGGACATTGTGGTGTTCTTTAAGTCGGCAATTTCTATTTCCACACTTGTGTGTGAGGTGAGGTAGAATATCTTTTATTTTCTACATAATTGAAAATAAATTGTACATAACTGATCGAAGAAGAAGGGCTGCATCCAAGTCTTAAAGAAATTTTAGATACCCTTGGATAATAAACCTTGGAACAGGGGATTTTTTCAGCAATTTTTTTTCCTTTTCCTTCCTAGTTGACATGGATAATTTTAAAAACACACATAAAATAGAGAACATTTTAGCTTTAATTTTTTGGGCATATGACCTCATCATCTCTCTTCTATATATTGAGCATCAGATGCTGGTGATTATCAGATGTGCCACTATGAAGCATTGTGGAGATCAGAGCTTAAAATCAGTTATGGCGGTGTAGATTCGGTAATAATCGTGGCCTCTATTCACTGTCATTGTAAAATGAACTACACATTCATGGCTCATCAATAGCAAGACCTGTTAAATCTTTTGTTTTCTTATATGGCAGCCTAACTGGGTCAAATTCAAGCATTGTGACTCTCAAATATGTTTTCCAAAATCCGATACTTAATTGGTTAAAGCCCCTTCTATTAAAGCACAGGTGACTTGTTATACTTCCTCCGATTCTTAACATAAGAGATAGATAAATAATTTGTGGATATTTAAAAAATTAAATTAATTAATTATAACAAATATGTGTTAGCTCTATTGAAATGCCCTTTTTTAATTGTGTATAGAAAATTAAATTTCTTAATATATAAAATCAATAACAATATTTAAAAGGAAAAATTATAAATTTGAGACACATTTAAATTCTATATTTAAAATCAAAGTACATCCTTTGTAAGTCTTATATATCTAGTAGGAGAGGTAGTATTATATATAAACGAAGATATATACCTTCCGGCAGCAATACAGCTGTGTGTGTGTTTGTGTCAGCTACCCATCTATGTTTATCTCTTATTATTTTCATTACCCACACACACAAACGCACACAAAAGGAGCGATATACTTCATTTATTTCGTTAGTTGCACTAATAAGACGAGTAGTTGTTGTGCAGTGGTTGCTGTTGACACGATCCACTCTAGAGAGCTCTAGAATTCTCTAGATTTCTCTTGTAAATACTTGTTTATTTTCACATCTTCTAGAGTTATCCACACATTTTTCACATGTGTAAATATCTTAGATATTTTAAGAGAGAATTCTGAAAGCTTTGATGTAAGCAGTCGGATCGAATCGATTTCCACCGTCCATTGAGGAGGTGGAGTAGTATAAATACCCCAAGGGGGTGAGTTGTAACCACCAAGCATTTGAAAGCATTCAAGCATTCTCCCAAGTTCTCCATCTCTCTTTAGTTTCTCTCTCTAGACTTCTTTAGTTCTCATAACTAAGTTAAGTCTTGGAAAGTCTTACTAGCAGGTTCCAGAGCTTGAGTTGAGCTAAACTTGCTAGGCCGTACGGTGTAAATACTAAACCAGTAACATGAAGGAACAGGATGAGTTAATGTCTAGATATCTGTTCTTCTGCACTACCTAGTGTTTATAGACCGCTTTATTAATTATATATATTCCTGCAAATAATGGTGTGGTTGCTAGCTAGTGTGAACAAAATATCCATGCTAGCTTGCTATAGCTGCTTATTCAGTGATTAATAACATTGTGATTGTTGGGTGGTCGATCCATACATATCGATCGATCAAGTAAGATAAAGAATCAAAATAAGGCATGATGCCTTAGGAAATCAGTGATAAAAGAAAGAAGAACAAAAGCAACGTAACAAAGCAAAGCTAGAAAAAATAAAAAATAAAGCTGACGCGTAACATTAGATTTTGCCACCACCCACACCCCACGAGAGCATAATATATAGTGGCATTCATGCTCAGATTCCTACTTCTACTATTATCATCATCATCAAATTTATTAAAGTGATCATCGCACCTACCTACATACCTAGCTGGGTCAACTTGGCTCATATTGCTTTCTCACGACAAATCTTTCCCAGACAACTTTGCTATAACTATATGTAGTGCTGATGAGCAGTACACAGGAATTGATTTGTGATTAGACATGTAAGCTTGTGAGAGGTAATATAATTAAGCTGTATAATAAACTAATATCTTTCTGTAAAGAAGCAAAATGCTATAGTGACTCATCAGCTTCATCAGCAAATTAAATGAACTCGCTTGCTGCTTTAATTTGTAGTTGGAGAACATATCATGCACTGAGATCATATGACAACCACACCAAATTCAATATATGGTGCAGCGACGCGTCAAAAACCTCTGATTTTGAAAATCTATTAAGCCTAATGTATAAATATTAATTCTTTTTCAATTTACTTGAGGCTCCATGTGCTGCTGCAAGCACTTGGGGCCTACCATTAATTAAATGTGAGATATTGCTTTGTGCAATAAGATCTAATTTGCGGACGGACTTTAATGTCATTTTTTTTCTGGTAGGATTTGCGGTTTCATAGATAAGAATGAAGAGAGATTTTGATCTGAATAAATTAATGCACGTGTGTCATCGAAAAGAGTTATATAATGGCTCAGTTGCTCAAATATCTAATTATATGATTTAAAAAAGGTGTTGGATATCGGTTCATCAAAATTAATTGCAGAAGGCATTTTAGAGGACGGGATTTCACTGAATTTTTATTGAAGACAACTTCACAAACAAGATAGCCCATTGAAAATTTACACTTTAGACATTGAATATTATTGGAATTTTCTTGTGATGTTCTCATAAACTAAAAGATCATACAGAACAATGATCTATGCAGTAGAAATTGACATAGTTGTCTACGAATATCATCGATCAGAGGAATTGGCATTACAATGCATGAATCCCTAAGATAGCTGGGTTACTGAAGTCCCCAGGATTTGCCCTAAAGCCCTGGCTCTTGAGGTTGGTATAACCATAAGCCTCATGAAGGACACCGTCAATATCATCAGATGAAGAAGATGAATGGAAGAAACTGTCATAACTAGGGTTGAAAACCCCATCAATGTTTGGATTCTGATGAAGATGTTGTGCTGACGAGAACAGAGGAGACTGATCATTAAATTGAAGTGGCTTCTTGTTGTCTTGTGGCGTGGTGGTGGTGGTAGATTCTGTGAGATTAACAATGGTTATGTCGTGAATACTAGGTCTCCTTTTGTTGTTTCCTCCAGAAGATAAATTCTGTCTTATGTAGTACTTCTGAGCATGACTTGCCACCTGGGTTGGTGTCTTTGTCACCACAAAATTCCTTGAGATGTTCCTCCAATCTCCTTTCCCATACTTCAGAAGCCCCATCAGGAAACGCCTGTAACTCC
>JANTPZ010148702.1:0-10741 GCA_025593235.1 Vachellia pachyceras | reverse complement strand
TATTCTAAATGCTGATGTCCAATTGAATATCCTACTTAATTGCAGCTTTGTTTCTTGCATCCATCGAAATACAAGTTTGAGCATCCTCGATTTTGCTATGAGAGACTAGAATACCTTGGTCAAAAGATACAGGTACAGCTAATCTTTCTGTTTTCTACTGGACAATTTACCTGCGTTCGAGAATGACTCTAAATCTGCTTACTTCTTCATTGGATGTTATGTACTCACGGTGTTTTCCTTTTTTAAAAAAAAAAATCAAATTGTTGTAGGATTTGGCGATGGCTGAAAGATTGTTGATGAAGCATTTAGATGCTCCAGGTTTGTGGCTACAGGAGAGGCACCGTCGCCTTCTCATGAACAAGTACTGTGGAAGATATTTGAGGGCCATGCATCTCCAGCGTTTCGTCATATATTCTGAACAGGTACAGGACCGCTACGAGCATAACCGGAGAATGAGGAACCCCGCCACAACGGCTGTTCAACAAGCCATTCATGGCCTTGCATATGCTGTTTATGGGAAACGTGATGTAAGACGCCTAATGTTTGAAGTCTTTGACTTTGAGCAGATTCAGCCGAAAGCTGTATGAATGTAGGGAAAAGAATAACATAGAGATATCATTTATCTTCTTCCTTCGGCATCGTTCAATCCCCTTCTATATATTTTGATTTCTATTCAGTTCTAACGACGCGTGGCTTGTAAATATGTTATCTTCAACCACCTGTCCTCGCTTCATGGTGCTTACAGAGAAATATACGCTGACAAAATCCATCGATTTTGAACTTTTATAAGAAAAAGTATAGATGAACTGGGTTTTGGGTTTCTCTAGGTCATGTTATACCTCAAAGCTTAAATATTACTTGTGGAGGCATTTATAGGTCACCCATCAATGTCCTCCAAGCACAATTTTGTGGATAATGAGCAAAATTTTTATTAACTGAATCAATTTTTTGTGGTTCTATCAACCTCAGACTCTGTAGGTTAAATTGAACTTAAAGTTATGACTGTATTTCGTTGGATTGCATGAGGTGTTTATCCAAGAATTTTTTGTTTTATGTATTGTGCTGTAATAAAACTGATCTTCATCTCTATACAATCACCACTTGTAAATGCTTCGTCGAGGCGCTTATCTTTGCAAAGACGAAGGCGGATATTTGTAAGCTATAACATCTAAAATTGTTGGCTCATTTAGCCGTTTCTTCGGCCTCCGTTTCATTACTCACTCATCACATCCTCCCATTTAGCAGAAGACAAGGAAAAGGTAGTTGGATACCGTCACCTTGCAAAAATGAGGCAAGCATGGTGCTAGGGTTGCGAATGTCCTGAAATCCGATGGGACTATCCGAATCCGTTCGAGATTTTTCCAGGTTTGAGCCCGCTAAAAAATGACCCATCATTAGTGGGTTTAAACGAAACTGGCTTTGCAATTAAACAGGCGGACTGCAGGTACATCCTCAGACAATTCGTGTCCGTCCATATATTTTTATATCTTTAAATTGCCTTTATGTTTTTATAATATATTAAATTTCTAACTTACAAGATAATGGGGTGTTTGGCAAAGCTTATAAACACCCTAAAAGTCGTTCAACAGTGTTTTTTCGTAAAACGGAATAATCTCCTTCACATATTTACCTCGTAAATGGTAAAAGTACTTCTCCACCGCTTTTCCATACGAACCCAATACATGGCTCAGCGGTAAAGTGATCATGTTCAATTGTCGTGCCAAGTTCCACTCCTTACCAAACCTTCTAAAAGTGCAACTTTTCATCCATTTTTTTTGGTTGAAAAGGCAAAGCCCATATGACTACAATTAAAGACGTGGGAGGCTTGTACCCTCCCTATCCTGGATTACATACACTGCAACAGCCTCTGGAGGCGATTGCCACAGTTTCCTTCGTTCTCTTTGTGCAATACTTAATTTTGCCATCAGATCCACGCATCTGTTACCTTCGCGATACGTGTGACAAAATACAACTTGCCAATCTTGTGCCAGTAATTCTTGTAGTTTTCTATTGAGATGATAGCATCCTCTCAGAACTTCCTCGGAATTTATTTCCTCTACAACCTGCTCAGCATCTGATTCCACTCTGAAATTCTTGAACCCCATCTCCCATACTAAATTCAGACCTTCAATAATCCCCCATACTTCTGCCATTCTTGCACTACATGATCCTAAATTAGAGGAGAATCCTCTCAACCATTCTCCTTGATCTCCTCTAATTAGACCTCCACAGCCTGCGACACCAGACTCCATAACAACACCATCTGTATTCACCTTACACCAACCCGGTTCTGGCATTTTCCATTTAACCATTTGAATTTCATACTATCCTCTTTGCTCCAGCTTATCATCCCATCTCAAATCATATTGAGTCAGGAGCTGTAAAATTTGCTGCTCTCTGTCATAAGGTCTTTGAAACTCTATGTTATGCAACTGCAAATTCCTCCATTTCCATAAGAACCAACATGTGGTTGCAAACTTTTCAGGCCACTTGAAATCCTCTATCTCCTTTTTTCTCTTAACAATATTACTCTCGATCCAGTCTTGCAGACCTGAATTGAAGAAATCTTTTTCTGCTTCTTCATTGATTAACTTCTTCCACACTATAACTACCAGGGGGCAGTCCCTTAATGCATGAATAGCATCTTCTCTATGTTGTTGACATAATGGGCACACATCAGTTTCTCCACCCCATATGCACGTCCTTTCTCCGGTAACCAATCGGTCATGAGCTGTCATCCAAACAAAGGTTTTGATACGCTCCGGTACTTTAAGCTTCCATACTGCTTTCCATATCTTACTATTTCCCTCTCTTCCTGTACCTCTCAGCCAATGGTATGCTGAGGCCGTGGTGAATCTACCCCCTGGTGACAGTTTCCATTTCACATGATCAGGTCCACTATCACTTATCGGTGGAGTCATACTTAGAATTTTGTTCTTGATGGATTCAGGAATCATCGACTCAAGACTTCCAAGGTACCAGTTGCCTTCCTCATCCACTAATTCACTCACCTTCATTTGTCTATCTATTCTCTCATCATCAGGAACATGTTTAATAAGTGGATCCTCCATATATATCCACCTATCAGACCAAACATTAATTTTGGTGCCATCACAGACTAAACTTTTCATCCATTTTTAAACAAAGAACGAGTTCTTCTTCCTTCTCCTCTTAGGTTTCACCGCCGCCTCCACGGTGCTCTCTCAACCTTTCTTTTTTTTTCTCTCTCTCCTCCCTTCTTCACTCTCGCTCAACTAATCTTTCTCTCCTCTCTTCCTCTTCCTCCTCCTTTGACCTCTTACCTCATCTTTCTCTCCTCTCTTCTCCTACTCACTCTCACCTTGTCGTTGAAGCTCTCGGCACAATCTCCACCCTGCAGAAGAAACGAGAAGCGTGAGAGGGCAAGCCTGGCGGGGGCGCAGGTTGACAGCAAAGGCGAAGCATGAGAGTCTGAGAGTGACTGAGTAGGTCACCGCCGACTACTCTGCATATACTCTGTTCGGTAGTGTTAGAACCGTAATTATAGAATAGTCAGTGATTAGTGTTGATTATATTACTCTGTATTGGCTTCGTTTGGAAACCCGTTGAGAAAACGGACACAGATTCCTAGGTACTTTATGTGAGAGGAATTTTGTCTCGGCTTGCGTGAGAATGGGTTTTGGGGGTCAAAACGGGGTTCCTAACGGAAACCCAAACGAAACCATTATCTATTAAGTGTAAATAGGAACCTAGAATATTCTAACAATTGTACAGGTGTCCTTTTATAATTGGTGTAGCACATTTACTGTAGCTTTATATAGAATGTGCTCTGGGTTATGCAATTACCCATTGAGTAATTACAGAGCAATACACGCACTGTCATTTTCTATCTCTTTTCTTCTTGGTATCGGAGCACATCGACACGCGTCATGGCATCGTCACCTCAACAGACCAATCAACCTGCTGGCTCGCCATCCTCAACTACTGCCCAGCCATCCGTCTCCATCAGCTCAGCCCCTCCGCTCGTTCCTTCCTCAGCAACTCCAACAATCACCGCCACTCCTCCATCGTCCTCAGTCACTGTTTCCACCAAATCGGTACCTCTACTCAACTCGTTGAATCAGGTGAGTCCGATGAAGTTTGACGATGTTAATTTTCTGCTCTGGCAATCCTTGCTTTTGCCAATCATTCGTGGTCACAAACTCGACGGCTATATCCTCAGTACCAAGGTCGTGCCATCCGAATACACACTCGACAGCAATGCAGATATCATTCCCAATCTGGAGTATGAAGACTGGCTCGTCACAGACCGTGGAAATCATAGCCCAGCTCACTCAATGCAAGACATCTCGAGAGCTTTGGACTGCCACGAAAAACTTAGCGGGCGTAAATACCAAGGCTCGTGTGCAGCTGTTAAGAAACGAGTTTCAGCGAACTAGGAAAGGTTCTTTGAAAATGGAAGAGTATCTGGCTAAAATGAAATCCCTCTCAGACAAGTTGTCCCTTGCCGGAAGCCCTGTGTCGTCGGAGGACCTTGTCTCTCAGGTTCTTTCAGGTTTAGATACTGACTACAACCCTCTAGTAGTGTTTTTGTCTGACAGAGATAATCTTAGCTGGGCTGAGCTACACCTTAAGCTTGTGACCTATGAAGCACGGCTTGAGCAACTGAGTGATGCAGCTTTTGTAACCCATGCTTTTGCAAACGTGGCTGTGAGGTCTGAGGCACACAGAAGAGGTCGTGGAACTTGGAGATCTCGTGGTGGAAGAAACAAGCCTCGTGGAGCCCGAGGATCTTACAAACCGTGGAATACTAATGCCAGAGCTGATGCACAGGAAAAACCACAGTGTCAACTGTGCAAGAAATTTGGACATGAGGTGCGCTCTTGCTTTAGGCGTTATGATAAAGACTATGATGGCCCTGCTGAAAAGAGAGCTGGTGATTTCGGTGGTAATCACCCTATTTCTGCTCACACAGTGATGAATGAGAAATGGAACGATCTTGCTTGGTATCTTGACAGTGGAGCTACTCATCATGTTGCCTCCTCCTCTGCCTCTGTTGACTCTAAGGTTGATGAGACAGGTGATCATCATATCCTTATTGGTGATGGACATCCTTTGGCTGTTAGAGCTACTGGCAATTCTGTTTTACCGTGTAATAGCTCCAAGTTTCTTCAAATGAGGAATGTCTTGGTAGTCCCAAAGATGATAAAGAAGTTGTTGAGTATTAAAAAGTTGACTGATGATAATCCTGTTTATGTGACCTTTTACTCACATGGTTGTTTTGTGAAGGATCTACACACTAATCAGACCTTGGTACATGGAGTTCCTAGTGGAGGCATGTATAAGCTCAAGGAGTCAGCTAAGCTTAAGGAATCATATCAGTTGTTATCTTCCAACTCTAGTCTCATTAGATGTGAAAGTTGTTCTAAGAGTCCAAAGTTTGCATTAGTGTCTGTTCTAAAGTCATGACATAGGAAGCTTGGGCATCCACATAGCAAGGTTTTGAGTCAAGTTCTAGCTGAATGTAATGTTCCACATCATATCAATAAAGATGACCCTGCTTTCTGTGAATCTTATCAATTGGGAAAATCCCATCGCTTGCCTTTCTCTATTTCAAACTCTAAGGCAGACACACCTTTGTCCCTAATCCACACTGATTTGTGGGGCCCAGCTCCTATTTGTTCCACTAGAGGACATAAATACTACATAAGTTTCTTGGATGATTTTAGTAGATATACATGGGTATACCCACTAAAATCCAAAGATGAGGCATTGTCTGTTTTTCAACATTTTAAAAAGATGGTTGAAAATCAGTTTGATAATAGAATCAAGATTTTTCAAAGTGATTGGGGAGGAGAATTTAGGAAGTTTCAATATGTTTTGACTGAACATGGAATTATTTTTCAGCATTCTTGCCCTCATACTTCTGCTCATAATGGAAGAATAGAAAGAAAACATAGACATTTGGTTGAAACAGGACTCACATTGCTTGCTCAGTCAAAAATGCCTCTATACTATTGGTGGGAGGCATTCTCCACTGCTATTTACTTGATTAACAAACTTCCTACTCAGGTTTTAAATGGAATCTCTCCTTTTCAACAGTTGCATGACAAGAAACTTGACTACTTCAATCTTAGAGTGTTTGGTTGTGCTTGTTATCCATGTTTGAGGCCCTTTCACAAGCATAAGTTTCAATTTCATAGTACCAAATGTGTTTTCATGGGGTATAGTGGTATGCATAAAGGATATAAATGTCTTAGCTCAACAGACAAAATATATATCTCAAGGCATGTGGGTTTTGATTAAGGAGACTTTCCTTTTGCTAATGGTTTTCTTAATAGGAAGCAGCCTATTCAACAAACCTTGCTAGCTTGTCCAGATAATTTTTATTCTATGCAGGATCATCTCAATAATGTCTCTGGAAGTTCTGAAGAAACAAGCTGTGATCATCATGCAAATATGCCTATTATAGACATATCTGATTCTTGTAATCATCCTGGAAACAAGAACGATTCTATTTTTGTTGACAAAATCAGAACTAGTTCGGTAACAGCTCATGAAACACCTAGCATCAGCTCAAGTCCTGTTACTAGTTCACATAATGAGTCTGAATCAGTTTCAGATATTTCCTACCCCACTACATTTGGTAATGATATTCCTGTGCAACAACAAATAGGAATCTCAGCACAACAATCTGTTGAATCTGCCACAGATATCATGGAGTGTCCAGCACCATCAAACACACACACAATGGTGACAATAAGTAAGAGAGGAATCTTCAAGAAACAGACACCATATATTGGTTCTGTAAGTCTGAGTCTTGTGGAGCCTAGATCTGTGACTGATACCCTTGGTGATCCAGTTTGGAAGAAGGCCATGGAACAGGAATTTAAGGCTCTCATCAATAACAGAACTTGGACATTAGTTCCTTACACTGGACAGAGAAATATAGTGGAGTGTAAATGGGTCTTCAAGACTAAGTATAAGGCAGATGGCACAATGGACAAACCCAAGGCAAGATTAGTAGCCAAAGGATTCCAACAAGCTCCAGGATTGGATTTTCATGAGTTTTAGCCCAGTTATGAGGTCTACAACCATTCGAATCATTATATCTCTTGCTGTTTCTTTTGGGTGGCCAATTAGACAAATTGATATTAATAATGCCTTCTTGAATGGTTTTCTGTCTGAAACTGTTTTTATGGAGCAACCAACAGGGTTCGTTGATAAAACCTATCCTAATCATGTGTGCAAGCTGTCAAAAGCTATTTATGGACTAAAACAAGCACAAAGGGCTTGGTATGATAGGTTGAAGGATACTCTGATGAACTGGGGCTTTCTTAATTCACATAGTGATTCTTCTTTGTTCATTTACACTGACAAAACCCAGATCTTGATTACTTTAGTCTATGTGGATGACATTCTGGTGATAGGTAGTGACCATAAAAGTCTGAATCTGTTTATCCACAAGCTGAATAGTGTATATGCTCTTAAAGATATGGGCTCTGCTCATTATTTTCTGGGAATTGAAATCCAGAGAGACAATAAGGGGCTGTTTCTTAGTCAAAAAAAATACATATTGGACATTCTAGATAAGTTTCAAATGAGCAATGCAACCCCAGTGAAAACTCCAATGGCATTAGGGAAATCATTATCTGCTCATCATGGTGTCCCTCTTCAAGACTCCTCAATTTATAGAAGTGCTATTGGAGCATTGCAGTATTTGTGCAACACATGACCAGACATTAGCTTCTGTGTGGGTAAGCTCAGTCAATTTATGTCCAATCCCACTACTGAACACTGGACTGCAGTTAAAAGATTCTTGAGGTACCTAAGAGGAACAATGGATTTGGGAATTTTTATCAGGCCATCTAAAAGGCTCAGTTTGGTTGCATACTCAGACGCAAATTGGGCAGCCTGCCCTGATGATAGGCACTCGGTTGGAGGATTATGCATTTTCTTAGGAAACTCTCTCATTGCCTGGTCTTCTAAGAAGTAGAGGGTTGTTTCTCTGTCTAGCACTAAGTCAGAATATCGTTCTCTATCCAATACAGCTGTTGAAATCTCATGGATCACCTCTCTTATGTCTGAACTTAAACTCAAGTTAAAAGAAGTTCCTGTTATCTGGTGTGATAACACCAGTGCATCGGCTATTGCTACAAATCCGATTTGTCATGTCAGAACCAAACACATTGAGATAGATGCTCATTATGTGAGAGACCAAGTGCTGCAAAATAAGCTTTCAGTTCATTACATTCCATCTCAGGTGCAGCTGGCTGATTGCTTGACAAACCTCTCTCAGGTTCCAGATTTTGTCACCTAAGAGATATGCTGGGTGTTACAGTTTTTAAACCAGGCATAGGAAGAGGAGGTCAAAGCAAAGGGAGGATGTTAGAACCGTAATTATAGAATAGTCAGTGATTAGTGTTGATTATATTATTGTCACTGTACTATCTATTGAGTGTAAATAGGAATCTAGAATATTCTAACAATTATACAGGTGTCCTATTGTAATTGGTATAGTACATTTACTGTAGCTTTATATAGAATGTGCTCTGGGTTATGCAATTACCCATTGAGCAATTACAGAGCAATACACGCACTGTCATTTTCTGTCTCTTTTCTTCTGGTACTGACTAACGATCACGACTGGGCGAGCGAGGGCAGGCGGCAGCAACGAAGACGAAGTTCTATACTATGAGCATCTCTCAAATCTCAACTCTCCGATGCTCAGACTCGCTCAGCTCAGCTTCTAAGTTGCTTTGCTTCAATTTGTCGGCTTCCTCACTAAATTGGTAATCGATCACAGGCTCACTCTCAACTCTCGGTCGGCGAGAGGTTCTACTGAGTAACATGTTTTTTCAATTTTAGTCATAAAATAAACATGTGAATACTAAAAGGCTTTTCATGCTTGTTGGAAATGTGACGTTGAAGAGGGAGTAAATGTAATACTCATTGCAAATGCTAGATTGGTCATAGCAAAGCTAAATTTGAATCATAATTTAGGAATACCCCTTCGACTAAAACGTTTATTCAGTTGAATCCTTCCCTCTTGCAAGTCCGAAGAATCATAATTTGAATCATAATTTTTTTTGGCTCTCATTGGCCTCTCAGTCCGTAACCGTAACTTGCAGGTCCGAAGAAAAATAACACTGACCCGCCCGGACTGGTTGGGTTTTAACCAACCCATTCGATGCGGTCTCAAACGGGTTTTCAAAAGGTTGTGGCTAGTCCAAGCCCGTTTGAAATTAAATGGGTGGGCTATCGGATCAACCGGTTGCTTTACCATGTAATTGTAAATACAAGTGAAACATGCTGTAAGAAAAGCTATCCATTGTATTGGGGTGAATACGCACAGCCTCCCTCCAGACTTGTCCTATTTTCTTCCAAGGCCTTTTTCTTGGAATCCTGAATATGTTTCTTCGTCTATCTAACGTTTCCTCCAACCTATGTTTCTTCGTCCATCCAACGTCTTGTGTCAATAAATTTATTAATAAAACTAGTCAATAAATTTGAAGCATGTCTCTCCCCTGTTTAACCGAAAATGTTCACCAAAGGTTGCAAGAGCCTAGGGTCTCCAGTGCATAACGTCGACATTCTCGCTACTAATAGCAACCATGTTTATTCAATACTAATAATTTCTTATTTTTAATATAAGAGTTAGGCTTAAAAATTAAATACCTAAACTAATTTATTTAACCTATAAATTAATATAGATATAATTATATGTATAAATACTTTTTTATTTAAAGGGTCAGTCATTAACGACCTAAGATTACAATGGTGGAATTAAACCCGTGACCTCCTATTTGGGAGATACCATACCACTAGATTACTTCAAGACCTTAGGTATATATAAATACTTTTAAGTAGAATATTTAGCTTCTTTAATCTCCTAACGAAAATCGTCTATCGTGTGTTTGACTTTTCATAACGATCCATCAAACAAACACAATAGTAACTAGGTGTTTGAATTAATTTATTTTATGTGATTTTATTAAATTCTAAATAAATAATTGAAGGCGTTTTATCTTAAAAATGCTTTTTTAAAGGTTCTCAAGTAAGCATCAATACTTTTTCAAGTGTTCTCAAATAAGAACCGATACTTAAATTTGAATGCTGGACGGGTTGCATTAGGCTTTAAGCTATCATAATTTGCCACGTCAGGGGATTCTTTTGCAGACTTGCAGTTACGAATTCCAATTATAGCTTGCCACGTCATATATTCTTGGCGCGGTCCCCCAAGGTGGGTCATCCCCAAGAATTTCTCCCGCGAGAGATATTTTGCTCACCCAAACAAATAGTCAAGAAAAGGTTTTGGACAGACGTCGGAGCAGATGCAGCCCAGCGTCGATAGGCAGGATGACTTGGGCAGGTCGTGGCGCACATGATATATGCGCATGAACCAACCATACTCCTTCGTTTATCGCTAGTGTGCGCCATCGTCGCCTTGCGTACGCCGGTTGCGCACCCACCTAACGTGCGCATCCCCTCCTTCCCCCATCGATACTATCGCCACCCCCACTACTATCCTCCACCTGGGCAACAAGCCCAATTACCATAGGCTTTGTTTGGTTGGAGGGGAGGGGATGGAAGGGAAGGGAAAATGATACCCTCCCCTCATTTGGTATGAATTTTTGGAGGGGAAGGGAGGTAAAATTTGGCTACCCAATCCCTTCCCTCCCCCTCATTTTGGATCCCTCCAAAATGGGGTTTTTTGGAGGGATCTGAACCATATTGACCATATAGCCCACGCAGCTCCTCT